>JAJOOO010004264.1:0-38421 GCA_029582685.1 Solanum piurae | reverse complement strand
GGAAGTTGTTTTAAGTATTTTCTTTCAAAGACATAAAAAGAGAGGTGAGCGAAAAGACAATTTTCTTTTTTAGTGTTTTAGGATCTGATTCCTTCATCTACAAATTTTATTGATATTTCTATAGAAATAACTCAGTTGTCAGTTGGTAAGCTTTGCAGAAATTTTAACGATTGTTTTTTTTGAATTTTCAAATAAAGGTGGCAAGGTGAATGGTTTTAGTCCTATATAGTCCTGTAGGACTGTTTTAGTTGCAAAAAAGTTTGATAATGCTTTTCTAGCAATTGTTTTTCATCTTTGTGTTGTATACTCTGTACTTTTAAACTCAAAAGAAATGCAAAGTTCTTCATGTAGTCTGATATATTAGGGCAAAACTCTTTTGCTTTCCACCTAAGTTGCTCGGATTTGGGTGAGGGTGTTCGATACCGATGTGAATTTAGAGGTTGGATTCTTCATGATCTTAATTTCAGGATATAGGGATACAAATCCTAGTACAGATACTTAGACTATGGTCTGGGGTAGAAATATGGTGATTGAAAGAACTTTCTTCTATTTGAATGGATCAAATACTAGGTAAATTATCTACACTTCTATTTATTTCAACATGACATTTTTTTCTATATACATTCTCACAAACATAGTAATTTCTTGTCTTGATGACGTTATTTGACAGGTCCTGATGTTTTCGTGAAGACCACAAATAAAGGAGGCTGATAATAACTAGTGAGGCTATCCCTTGAAGTAAATACATCACATGATAGTACCAAGCAAGCATTTGATATGTAGTCGACACGTCATTTTTCTGTTGTTTTTATTAACTATGCCTCTGAAATTGAAGATAAGATTTTGATCAAATGCTAGCTTAATTTAAAGTATGTTTAAGCATGGGACATGTCATTACTGGTGACCACCATAGGAGATAAATTTTCTTACTTGATTATCTTAAAACATCATTTGAAACTTGTAGGTACTCTCCGACACGACTTTTCTAATTCTTCTTTGGATCTCTTCTTCTTCTATTTGTCGTCTTCTCTAGCAGCTTGCATGAAGGACCAATTTCATGTGAATTTTATCATCATGCCCACAGAAGAAATTAAGAGATCTGGCGTCGATCAATATTTGACGTACTAAATAATTTGATAGTTTGGAACATGTGATTCTTTTGTTATTTTAAGTCCTCATCTTTTGGTGATACATTTGACAATCGGAGCCTTTTTCTTGATCTATATACCAAATATAAGCTATAGATGGTAGTAGAGAGGTTGTTTTTGATAGAACACCGACTTAATAAAAAATAAAAAATTCAAAGCAGTTTGAAAAAGGAAGGGCTATATTAATTAAAGTTTTCTTCTTTCACTATTTCATGGCCTAATATTGTCGCAACTACTAAAATGCCAGTATGGTTTTTTAGTTTATGGGTATTTGAATTTTGACCAAATTTATTGAAAAAGGAAGACAGTTCAGTGAATGCTCACTATGAATTGTGATAGTGAAATAATGCATGGTAGTGAAAATTTTGAGTTTTCGAGGAGTGTACATTATCTTGATTGAAAATATTTTTATTTGATCGTGAAGGCACTTAGTTGTTGAGAAGAACAGGACAATTTTGTTTGGCCAATTGAAGTTCCCTTAACTGGAAGATTTTGTCTACCACAGAGTCGTTGCAGTGTATAGAGACAATAAGAAAATGTCAGCTTGTCTATTATGCCTACAATTACAAGAAAGTAGACGAACGAGGCTTCAAGGTGAGTGTTTTACCTCCGTTAAGCTTTTTATATTTACTTTGAATATATAATATATGCTTGAGTATATATTTGTGCTGCAAGAATAATAACTATTGATAAGAGAAGGCTTAAGCTAAAGAAATATCTTGTATCTCGTAGCAAATACCAAATCGAACTACCACTGAAATTTGAGCTATTTTAGAAAATGAATATCATCTTATGACTGCTGAGTATGACTTTATAATAGAGCTTATATAACTTTTTGATTTGCAGCTCACTCTCTGCAAGTGCTCATGTAGCTCCCTCTCCTTGATCTCAAATTCTACCAGGGAGCATCGTCAATTGAGCATAAGAGAAATTATAATAACATATTTATCGTGGTATTTGCACTTCGGAAACTTTTCAGTATTTATAAAATTAGTTTGACAATATTACTATTGCTTATGCCCTTTTATTGTATAGCAACAATATTTGTTTATGATAATCAAACTACAAAAGAGAAAAGTTAGTAGTTGTTCTTTCAAAATGATACACGTTGGGCCCGTGCATAGCACGGGCATTTCATATCTAGTTATTATTATATAGAAGAGTGAAGTGGTAGGACGATCAAGGGTAAAAATGTAATTTTATTCTAACAAAAATCTATTAAGAAAGATAGCAAGAAAAATAAATAATTCTAGAAACATCTTTCTGTATATGAAGTGAATTATTATCAAGGGTAAAAATGTAATTTCATGCTAACAAAAATCTACCAAGAATAATAACAAGAAAACTAAAATAGTTCTAGAAACATCTTTAGTTATTGTTAGTACTATTAACTCATTTTGTTATCACTTTCTTTTCTTTTATGAGTTATTGTGATATCTATTCATTACTCTATTTTACTATTACTTTAGTTAATTCCTAATATTTTTTATATTAATTATGCTTACTAAAAATATCTTACTTTAACATAAAAATTCATTACTCTTTAATTAATATACCTGAAAAGAAATAAGTGTGATAAAATTAATAATATGTATTAAATTGGAATTAAAGAATAAATAAAATTAATTTCAATATTTTAAAAGATGTTAAAAGTAACTTTACAAATAAAATGAATAGGATGGTATCTTTGCATTTGAAGTAAACTATAAATGTTTAAGTAGACTATAAATGTTTACTAGATTATAAAAGAGTAGTTCTTCATTAAAATATAGGGAAAAATGTCTGAAATATATTCGAATTTTGACCGAAATTGTTGTAACGATACTAAACTTTGGAAAGGACCTTTTACCCCCCATGCACTATTTAATAGTGTATTTTAAAGGTATATACATGCCCACGTGGACATCATAAATATTGCATAATTTTAAATAGTAATGTGTCCACGTGGACACATATATACCTTTAAAATACACTATTAAATAGTGCATGGGGGTAAAAGGTCCTCCATAAAGTTTGGTATCGTAACAACAATTTCGGCCAAAGTTGGAGTATTTTTCAGACCCTTTTCCCTAAAATATATAATCAAGTTTGTACTTTTACTTGATTTCAAACATATTAATCTTAATATGTGAGCTGATGTAAGTTTGATTTAAATTTGAAGTTGCCGGACCAAAACTTGGTATTTATCTATTCTATATTATATATATTATATAGAAATGTGAAGTTGAGGACGATCAAGGGTAATATATGGTCATTTCATATATATTTCATTTTAAAGTTCTATAAATTGTAAACTTGTCAAAATATTTTTTCAAGTGGGTAAATTTCCTTATACGTTCCAAAAAAGCTAATCTTTCAATTCAAAAATTAGATTTTAAAAAAAAAAAGATTTTTGTTTTTGTTATATTAAAAGTAGAAATTCATAAGTACAAGAATTTTAAATCAAACTGTTACTCATATCCAAAGAGCTTGAGATGAAACAATCCTGGCATAATACTCGTATCCAAATAGATTTGCACATAAAAGTACAACTAACAATTATTAAAGTCACCTATTGCAACTCCAGGTAACACAACAATATATATTTACATGTAAAAAGGTGACTAACAAAAATTGATTGGATATATATAGTATAGCAATTTTTACCACATATCATACCAACTTTGTATCATTTAATATCAATTTTTATTTTGATAAATAAAATCACCCTGACAATATCTAGTATAGTACCTTATAACATATATAATAGCAAGTTGGTACCATGTAATATACCAACTTTTATTTCGATTAATAGAACCAAACTGGTATCAACATATAATGTTCTACATTATACCATATATCATCCCAACGTTTATTCATATAATACACCAATATTTATTCTATAAATACTTTCTCATATATAAATATTGTGTTAATTTGTCATGACTCAAAAATGGACGTGGTGACACTTGCATTATCCCACCAAGATAAGTCAGCCTAAATCCTGACGAAGCAGATAAATGCGGAAATAAAGCGGAAATAAGATCTCAAGATAACAAAACATGCAGATAACTTAATCAAATTCATAATATTCCCAAAATTTGGTTGTCATGTGTACAAGCCACTAACGTATTATAATAGAAGTGAAGAAAAAGAAATGGGGTACGGTGAAGAAGGGATATTTGTTGGGTTTTATAGAGCAAGTCAAAGCGGGGACAACAAGGACTAAGCCCAGCATATTCCAAGAAACTCTCCGACTCCTTTGTTACGAGGGATAAGGAATAATTAATATTGAAATTTATTTTTGAATAAGTTTATTTTATATTTTGGTTGAAATTAATTATTCTAAAATTATAGTATTATTTTATCTTATATTCAAGATAAAATAATAATTGTGAAATAATTAATTTCAAAATTTATTTCGGAGATAATTTGTTAAACCAAACGAGGACTTAGAGTAGAACAAAATCATAAGTAGAAGAAAGAGGATCACTGAGGTTACAAGCAACTATCTTTGTTGAAACTTTTCAAGTATATGCCGGTCGAAGTATGTGTAGGCGTCATTTTAAAAGAGTCTTTTCTTGTGTACCAAAAGCAGGGGTAAGTAAGAAGAGGTTTACAATTTATCTATTTGATGATTTTGGGTAAAGATATAGTAAGTTTTAACTTAATAACAGGCGTTGATGTAATTACCAAGCTGGATTATGATGGATTATCAATTTACTTTGATGAATAGAAGAGTAGTACATCGATTTTGTCATCATTCTTGCATAGCATGGTTAGCCAAATATCCTTCCAGATTAGGTTTCCAAAGCTATATACATAGCTTCCTGGTATTTCACCCAGATAGACGTCAATGTCGAAACCCTATCAAATAAGCCAATCAGACATGATTTCATATTAAAGTTGTATTGCACAGATCGGTTCAGATTTTTAGTTATGCAAAGACAAGTTAAAAGAAGCATATATTCATTTTCCTTTTTTAAACTTTGTGCATTATTGATACAAATTTAACAAAATATTGTGTTTTGTTGTTGTATATCATTATCATGGTAGAAGTTAAATATTATAGGTACCATATAGTATACCAAATTAAACTATACATTATACCAATAATTTGGTATATCATCCCAATGTTTATTCATAGAATACACCAATATTTATTCTATAAATACTTTCTCATATACAAATATTGTGTTAATTTGTCATGACTGAAAAATGGACGTGGTGACACTTGCATTATCCCACCAAGACAAGTCAGCCTAAATCTCGACTAAACAAATAAATGCAGAAATAAGATCTCAAGATAACAAAACATGCAGATAACTTAATTAAATTCATAATATTACCAAAATCTGGTTGTTATGTGTACAAGCCACTAACGTATTATAATAGAAGTGAAGAAACTACAAGTCTCAAATGACATTGTTTCTAGAGTAGAAGAAAGAGGATCGCTGATATGACAAACAACTACCTCATAATCTCTTCAGAAGATCCTCAATCAAGAAGAGAAGAGAGGGTATCACCGTGATCCGAACTCGTAACATACATAAATGTAGAAACAAGGAGTGAGTAACATAGAAACCCACCTACAAGCTGTACAAGGTCCTACGGTCTATAGAAGACAGCCATAGGAAGACATCTCTGAGGTTAGGAAACTTTGAGTCTCGAAACCTTTCTTGAAGGTTCTACGGTCCATAGTAGGGGATCCATAGAAGAGGGTCTAGACTAGGTGAAAAACATGGGAAGGTGGGTCCCTATGAGGATGATCACGAACACCTTTGAACATCGGTAGCTTGGGAGCCTCAACCTTGGCCTCCCTATCTTTGTTGAGCGACACAAGTCCTCCGACTTCAATGCCCTCTTTGACTGATTTCATCTTGGCTCTTATGGCTTCAACGTGCTTAGCACATCCAAGAGATGGCACTCCAAAGAAGTGATGACTTCCTTCATCTCATATTCGGCATGTTGGCGCCCCTCCAATTTCTTGAGGATGTTGTCATTCTCCTCAAGGGAGAAATCCTCGAGAGTATTGAAATTATTATCGACCTCGTTCAAGCGCTTGCCTATGATCTCCACAGCTTCCTCGCTGTGTCAACCCTTGTGATCCACTCTACTCCGGGCGTGATGTCAATGGGCTCCTCACCACGTTCATCATCACTCGCTTTAGTGGTCAAAAGTGAGTGAGATGTCAGTGCTTCACTTGGTGTAGGGTCGAGTAACAATTCCTCGTTACTCTTAAGGTGCTTCTTTCCACCATCCTGCTTTACGTTGGTGGTGCTAGCAGCGTTGATGTTTCCCTCGTTTTCCCTTTCCTTAGTACCAACCTTTGCTCTGATACCACGTTATCACGGACTTAGAATTCAACTAACACTCTGTGTGGCACTCGACAACTTACTCTTGATTCTTTCATGATCTTGTAAGCTTAAGTAAGTCTTTTCAAACTTAAATTGCTAAAATAATGAAGAAAGACATAAGAGAGTTTTTAATTAAGGCTTTTTGTATTGCTTTAGAATATTGCTTACACTTTCTTGGTTGGTTTACAAATGTATGTCCCTCTATTTATACTATACACCTAGGACAGGGGTGTGCATTATTTGGATTAAACCGAAAAAACAAAATCAAATCAAACTGAATTCTAATTTGGATTGATTTTTTGGTTTTTCGGTTTGATTTTAGATTAATAATTTACTTTGTTTGATTTTTTGGTTTCGTTTCGGATTTAGAAAAATAAAAATTGAAAAACCAAATAAATTGAATATATATATATTACCTTAAAAGCATGAACTCCTATCTTGAATGTTAAATTACTATAATATTCCTAACTTAGGTTGTGATTTTTTCGATGAGTTGTGACTTTTCCGATAAGTTGCGACTTTTTTCAAAGGAATGTGATTGTTTGATGAGTTGTAACTTTTTCAAAGAGTTGTGACTTTTCCAAAGAACTGTGACTTCTCGGAAAGGTCATGACTTTTCAGATAAGACACAAAAAATACTTGTTCATACTACCTTTTGTTGAATATAAATAGAAAGACTTCCTCTCATTTTTCCACCACAATTTTAAAAAAATCTTCTTATCTTCTTCTTCTTGCATTTTAAAAAAACATTGTGTGATTTATTTTCATTGAGTGAGTTCGAAATTTAGCAGAATATGAGGTATCACTATTTTGATAAAGTAAATCGTTTCATCTTAAGAGGGTATATTCTATAACCTCGAGTACTTGAGGAAAATAATTTTGAAGATATAATAATTATTTTTTTCCTTAATATATACATTAGTATGTAATGTTCAAATATTTGAAGTTAACATGATGTAGTCTAAATTCATTTTTTTTATTAAGAATTTCTCTTGTGATGTAGATATATGCTTCTGAATATAGTTTTTCAAAATTATTAAACTTATCAAGAGTTAGAGAATTATCACGATTTGTTTTTTTATACTCAAGACAAAATAATGACTTTATATATCAATATTACTTATGTGATTTTGATTGTAAAGAAGTTTTCTTCAAAATAGTTATTACTATATAAACATTGCCCTTTTGTTTTCATTATTACTATTTCTTAATATTTCAGTATTTTAGACAAAGAAAAGTTCATATGACTTGTAATAACATCAGTTGAAGTTTGTATTAATTTAATTCTTATTATTTATTTAATAGCTAATTTTTATGAGATAAATATTATCATTCTCTCTCTATTATCTGTATTTAAATTAAAGTATTATATATGTCATGACTGTATTATCAAGTTAACAAGATCTTCTAACTTCAAAATATTTTATTTTAAATGTCCCAAGTTGTTGTTTTTTTAAATAAAAAAAACTCACAACAAATGTGAAAATATGTGAATATACCTGAATCATTTAAAATTTATCATTTACAAAATACATTTTATATTCAGTAATATAGAATAAACATTTTTATTTTGTCCCTACACTAAATTAAAATCTAATAACTATAAAAAAAAAATAGTAACATTAATTAAAAGTCCTATTTATTTATTTATGTAAGTATAAAATTTATTAGAAATTTAGCTATTGCACATTATTCTTTATTTATAAAATTATAAATTCTCTTCGTTATTACTAATTATTGCAAACGTTATTCACAATCTTTTACATTCTTTAGTTATAATATGTTTTATGAATTCTCATAGTTATGACATTAATTATTTCTATCTTTCATCTTTCCTTATATTAACTTTTGATCAATAATTTTTCATATTATTATACAGCCCCTATATATGTGATAACAAGGTGTTGTTATTTTTTCTTGGACGAATCATGCTTGGTTGAATAAATTGAAAATCGTTTACAAGTATATGAACTATATCTTTGTTGGATGTAAGATAAACAAGTGATTATACATATGATTTCACAGATAGAATATATACTTTAATTTTAACTTTTAGTTTTTCCGGTGAAAAAGGAGAAAAGGAAACCTTTCTCAGTTAACTATGAACAGTCAGATAACTATCTTTGATTTATGTACACAGTCAATTGAGAAGTCAAATATGAGAGCAAACAACAAGAACACAGTCTATTATGTTATAAATTATAAAATAAAATTAATATACAAAAAAATAGTTCTAAAAAATAAAATGTAGTTGTTCTCTTCACATGTTCATATGACATCTAAACAGTTTAACGTTGAATACACGTGCAAAGTACATCTGATTAGATGAAAAGAAAAATACCCAACAAATATCGTTTGTAAGGTAATTTTAGTGAGATACGACTAATTACATGATTGAACCTTACCAAATTGAAATAAATATATACATTATTGCATTTAACTAATAAAAATTTTCATTGACTAGCTTCATATGTTCGCGTAAATAAGAGATATATATGACAATCCACATTGAACATTCACAAAAGAATTTGCAATATTATTTTGTGCAAAACTTATTATTCAAATCATCGCTTAAATAAGCAATATTATTTACTATAACATATATTTTCTGAATTGGTAATCACGTGCAACGCACGTGTCGGAAAACTAGTTACCTTAAAGGCATGAACTCCTAACTTGAATGTTAAATTACTATAATATCCCTAACTTAGGTTGTGAATTTTTCGATGAGTTGTGACTTTTCCAATAAGTTGTGACTTTTTTCAAAGGGTTGTTATTTTTTGATGAGTTGTGACTTTTCCAAAAAGTTGACTTTTTCAATAAGTTGTGACTTTTCCAAAGAGTTGTGACTTCTCGTAAAGATCATGACTTTTCAGATAAGACACAAAAAATATTTGTTCATACTACCCTTTGTTGACTATAAATAGAGGGGCTTCCTCTCTTTTTCCAACCACAATTTTTTTTCATCTTCTACACTTCTTCTTCTTGCATTTTAAAATTTTTATGTGATTTATTATGGTTGAGTGAGTTCAAAGTTTAGCGGAATATGAGGTACCACTATTTTGATGAAGTAAAGCGTTCTATCCTATAAGGGTATATTCCATAACCTCGAGTACTTGAGGAAACTAATTTTGATGATAGAATAAAAAAAAATTCTTAATATATAAATTAGTTTGTAATGCTCCAATATATGAAGTTAACATAATGTAGTCTAAATTCATTTGTTTTTGTGAACAATTTCTCTTATGATGTAGATATATGCTTCTGAATATCTTTTTTCAAAATTTAGAAAATTGTCATGATTTGTTTTGTTGATGCTCAAGATAAAAGAATGACTTTATTTATCAATGTTACTTATGTGATTTACTTTGTCAGGAAGTTTGCTTCAAAATAGTTATTGCTATCTGAACATTGCCCTTTTATTTTATTTATTTACTATTTCTTAATATTTTAGTATTTTAGACGAAGAAAAGTTCATATGACTTGTAATAACGCCAGTTGAAGTTTGTATTAGTTTAATTTTTATTATTTATTTAATAGCTAAATTTTATGAGATAAATATTTTCAATAATGCAAATATATACATATTTGAGTAAATTTTAGGTTTAGCAAACATAAAAATCATATATGTATGTTATAGCTATAGTTTGCATAATTGCGGTCCATAGCAAATTTTATGTTTGCTATTGAGCATCAGATTTGTATAAATTCCTGGCAGGCCTCTCGTTTGTATAAAAATGATCTGTATTTGTATAATTATAAGTGTATAGGACGAAAATATATGTATTTATATTTGTATATACAGTTTTATCTCGCTTTATACAAACACAAACACAATTTATACATTTGTGTTTGTATACAGTGAGAGAGGCGAGGGAGAGTGGCAAGCGAGATCTGGGAGAGTGGAGGTGAACGAAAAGATATGTATATATACAGTTTTCTCTCGTTTTATACAAACACAAATGCAATTTATACATTTGTATTTGTATAAAGTGAGAGAAGCGAGGGAGAGTTACGAGCGAAATCTGGGAGAGTTGCGAGCGAAATCTGGGAGAGTGGCTAGCGATATTCTCTGGGGAGAGAGGCGAATGAAAATAGATGCATATATATAGTTTTCTCTCGTTTTATACAAACACAAATATAATTTATACATTTCTATTTGTATAAAGTAAGAGAGGCGAGAGAGAGAGACTGCCGAGCGAGATCAGGAGAGTGGCGAGGGAGAAATCTGGGGAGAGAGGCGAATGACAAAGTGTTTGCTACATATTAGAATTAACTGAAATTGTGGTTATAGTATTTAATTTTAATTAATAGTTTACTATTTTATACAATTTTACCATATTTATATTTGGGTAGGTATCTGTATTTAAATTAAAGTATTATATATGTCACTAATGTATTATCAAGTTAACAAGATCTTCTAACTTCAAAATATATTATTTAAAATGATCCGAGTTCTTTTTTTAAAAATAAAAAAAACTCATAAAAAATGTGAAAATATGTGAATGTATGAATCATTTAAAATTTATCATTTACAAAATAAATTTTATATGTAGTAATATGGAATAAACATTTACATTTTGTCCCTACACCAAATTAAAATCTAATAACTATAAAAAAAAACAGTAACATTAATTAAAAGTCTTATTTATTTATGTAAGTATAAAAATTTATTAGAAATCAACTATTGCACATTAATTCTTTAGTTATAACATTACAAATTCTCTTAGTTATTACTAATTATTGCAAACGTTATTCACACTCGTTTACATTCTTAGTTATAATATTATGAATTTCATAGTTTAATTAATTATTTCTATCTTTCATCTTTTCTTATATTAACTTTTGACCAATAGTTTTTCATCTTATTATACCGCCCGTATATATGTGATAGCATGGTGTTGTTATTTTTCCTTTGACGAATCATGTTTGGTTGAATAAATTGAAAATCATTTACAAGTATATGAACTATATCTTTGTTGGGTGTAAGATGAACAAGTGATTACATATATGATTTCACAGATACAATATATTCTTTAATTTTAATTTTTAATTTTTCCGGTAAAAAGAAAAAGAAAATCTTTCTTAGTTTATGTAGTTGTTCTCTTCACATGTTCATATGGCATCTAAACAGTTTAATGTGGAATACACGTGCAAAGCATATCTGGTTAGATGACAAGAAAAATAAACAACAAATATCATCTATAAGGTAATATTAGTGAGATACGACAAATTACATGATTGAGCCTCATCAAATTGAAACAAATATATACATTATTGCATTTAACTTATAAAAAATTTCATCGACCATCTTCATAGATTCGCGTGAATAAGAGATATATATATAACGATCCACATTTAACATTTACAAAAGAATCTGCAATACTATTTTATGCTAAGCTTATTATTCAAATCTTTGCTTAAATAAGCAATACTATTTACCATAACATATATTTTCTGAATTGGTAATTACATGCAACACACGTGTCAAAAAACTAGTATATATAATTTATTTGGAGTTTACGACTTTTGTATCCCTTTTTAGTTATTTTCTTTCATTATGATTTAGTTTATACTTTATGTTTGGACATCTATAATTGATATACTTTTAAGTATTGTGTTTTACGTTTTACTTGTGATTTATAGTAGAAAATATATTTAAGAGATTCAATTTTAGTACTCCTCCTTGTATATAATATGTATATATTTCTTCAAATTGTAAATATAACTTTGATTATGTTTCTAATTATTATTGACATAACCGAATAACCAAACCGAAAAAACTAAATCGGAAAGAGAAAAATCAAACCAAATCAAATTTATTTCGGTTTGGATTGGGTTATACTTCGTCAAAATCCAAAACCAAAAAAACTCAAATTGAATAGTACAAAAACAAATCGAAAAACCAAATGCACACCCCTAACCTAGGGGCGAAAGTGTAAACAAAAATTATTACACAAGTTCCTACATATTTACAAATTGGTCTCTCTTCTAGAATTCTCAACAAAGCCTATTGGATTCTAAAGTCTTCCAAGAAATCTCATTATTCTAGAGTCTTCTACAAACCTCTTCAGGACTTTAGATCCTTTCTACTTATTTAGCCTAACTTGAATGACAAAGTGGTGGGTCATGCCATTTGGCTACACGATCACGGGCAGGGCCACAATTTATGACTCCAGTCTTTTCTCAATGGATCTCTATTAAGTTCTTTTAATGCTTTTGCTGCTTGTTTTTATTTTTATTTTGTACTGTGTTGTTTACTTGACTTTTCTCTTGTTTTAGTTTCTTACTTGCCATCTGCGGCATGTGATTGTATTTTTGCGGTTCTTGGGATTATGATGCGTGATTTTGCTGAGGTTAGGGCTCTTATAGGCACTCCTCTCCAAATCGAGGTAGGGGAAGGGGTAGGGGTTGGTGAAATGTTTTGAGTGATAGAGTTGAAGATGTTGTAACTCTTGAACCTTTAAGAACTTTACTCTACAATAATTTGAATTGTATGTTGTGTTTTATAAAAGGGGAAATTACATAAATGAGTCATAAAATCTAATATAAATTACATGTTTATACCTAAATTCAAAGTAATTCAAGAAATATTCATTCTCTCAAAAAAAAAATTGCAATCCATACCCCATTTCTTTTTTCTCATTTATTCTTTTTGTTCTATCATTAATTTCTTTTGTTCTTTCTCATTTCTTATATTTATTCTCTTTTTTATTCTTTTTTATTTTATCCTTTATTAGAGATACCATTTGGTAATGATTTTATTATTTCTACATTTTTTGTTAGTTTATCTTCTTTTTATATTTTTTTCTCTCTTTCTATATTTTCACCTATTTAAGAAAATAAAATAAATTACTTTTGTTCTTTCTTATTAATTATTTTTCTTTTCTCTTTTAATCCTTTTTCATATATTTTTTCATATTATCATTTATTAGAAATACCATTTGGTTATATATTTTTTTGCGTTCGTCAAGATTTTTGAGTTTTGTTGTGGATTTTTGTCAAGGATTTGATCCTAAGAGGTATCTAAGTTCTCATAGTTTTGGGTTCGTTCACCCACACGCCAATCATGTGATTTTTATCCGTAATTTCATTCTTGATGTTGAATGATTTGAGTTCTTGAGGAGTTTCTTGAGGTGATGATCTTGCGAGTGAGTGTACTTTCGAGTAGATTTTCATGTACTTGAGTTAGATTGACGAACCTAAGAAAGTTGGGAAGAATCCAATCAATTTAAGTTGAATTAGATCGAAGAAGAAAAATTCAAAAGTTTCAAAATAGGGGTTGAGGCGGCCCGCCAGTAGTGTGCCCAATCAGACACTGGGGGTTGGGTGGTGCGCCAGCAGTGCGCTCAATCAGACTCCAGTAAATGAAGGCTGGGGCAACACGCCAGCAGTGCGCCCAATCAGACCCCCGATAAATAGAGGCCTGCGCGGCACGCCTGCAATTCGTCCAATCAGACCTCCAATAAATGGGTCATTTTTCCTCTTTGTTCTCATTCCGTACTTGTTTATTTTGTTATGCTGTAATTTTACTATATTTAGAAAAATCACTTTTTTAAATGTTCTAAGTACAAAATAATTTGAGAAAAATACTTAAAAAAGAGTCACCACTTAATTTTTTAAAAAAAATTAAGAAAACTTAATTTAAAAAGATTTTAACACATTAAATCTTAGAGAAAATTGGTAAGAGGTTCTTATTTACGCTTCAAGAAGGTTTTTAAGGCATTTGAAGCGCCCGCTAACACGCGGTTATTCTACATCTTGGTTAAAATATATTTTGACTATTTTTAGGAAAATAATTTAAAATAATAATTTACAATATTTGATAAACTTTGAGAAAATAGTTAAATAAAGAATATTTTTTTATTTCTTTCAAGAAAAAGGGACCTAAATTGAAGCATTTGAATTAAATTACAAGTGATTAAGATTTTAACAAAACCAGATTAATTAGAATTTATTTGATTCATTTTAAAAATAATAATTTAAACCAAATTGGTTAATTTAAGCATGAAAACCATTTTAAATTAATTGAAGAATAAAAGTTGTGACTAACCTTTTTGAGAAAATGACTAAGTAAGTATTTTTTTAATTAATTGAAAAAGTTTTGACTAACATTTTTAAAGTTTATTTGAGAAAAATACTTTAACTTAAAACAATTTTAAAATGAGTAAAATGTGATTAAGTGAAAAGTATTAAAGAACATATCTTTTTTAAGAACGAAAGGTTTAACTTAATTGAAGATAAAAAAATTTACCAATATACTTGATTAATAAAATAAATGAACACAAAAAAATAAAATGTATTAAAAGTAAACCAACACAAAGAAATAATTCATCTTTTGGGGAATCTAATTGAGTTAATTAACAATTCTAAAGTTAGAGTTAATGATAAGAAAACAAACAACAAAGAGAGACAATTAAATAATTTTAAGGTAAAGGAGAAATGAATTTTGGCCCCCTTTTTGGGCCAATTTCACTGCAATTTTTGGGCTTTTACCCAATTTCCCTTTTTGTATACATCAGTTGTATATAAACTCTTTCCATGTATTTTGCTTCCGAACACCTGTGTTTCGTCTCCACCTTGTATTTTTTTGTGTTTTGACATGTATATCAGTGTATACTGCTGTATACAACATGCATACAGCCCATGTTCGGCTTTCACTGACCCGGTTGACTCGGTAAAGGGAAGAGATTGACCTTTACGGCCCTCCCGAAATGCAAAGGGAAGAAAGACGGAGTCCAAAAGGACTCGGGCAGATTTACATGCTACATAAATAAATAGAATACATTAGTAACGACTCATTGACTTAATATGAGAAAATAATGCTATAAACACATATGTCAATGCTCATAATATTAAATATTATATAAAAAAATAAAGAAGCTCATGCATGACCTAAAATCAATACAGGGATGACTCTAATGACAATATAACTAACAACTATAATCAACATTAGTCCAAATTATAATGCTCAAACAATAATTTTTTTATATATCATTCAAGATAAAAGTGGACAAATAAAGACATGCATGTTTCTTGATACATAAATGAAAAGAGAAAACTTAAATATTTGTTACCAAACAAACTTCTGCCAACTTTTATACATCAGGAAACCATAACATGTATTTAAAAGACCAAACTAAATTTCAAGTTAGAAAATTGTTTCACACTACGGGGCTATTGACATGTAGCTTTAAATACGCAAGTGAAGGTCTTATGCTTTAATTAACTAACCTAATTAAATTAATTAACAATTCTAAAGTTAGACTTAATGATAAGAAATAGTATGTATTGCGTTGTATTGTGTTGTTGTTGTTGTACGTATGTGTGTGTTGCTGGCTCTTTTTTTGGAATTGTGTTGCTGAAAGAAATAGTATTGGATGGGCTTGGGTTGATTGGAGAATTGTATTTTTGGGGGGCTATATGTTGTTGGGCTGGGAATTTAAAAAAAATGGAATAAGAGTAGGTTGTTGGGCTATGCTTGGCCTGCTGAAAATTATAAAAGGGCCCAAATGATCTTAACCAAGTGGGTAAGGTGGGGTAAAAGTGGCTAAAATTGTAATAAGAAATGGTTAGGTTTTGAATTAAGAAATGGCTAAATTGATTGAAATCGTAGCCAATTGAAATTAATAACTTAGTCAAATCGATTAAATTAGTAAATTCGACTAATAATTAAATAAGATGAATTAATATAATTAATTAATGAACTTCTTAATCTTAACGAAACAAAATAATTAATTCGATTATAAAATAATTAACTCAAAATTATAACTATAACTTAAACTAAAGTAAATTTATAAAATATTTAACTAAAATGTAAAATCTTTTGTGATGATTTTCAAATATTTATAAAATATACTAATTATATATACTTAACCATAAAAACATATTTATTATTTTAAAAATTATAAAAATGACAAAAATACTTAAAATGACTTGGAAAATATTTTGAATTTTATAAAGTCAATTATTTCAAATCATTTGGAATTTAAGAAGCTCAATGATTAATTTATATTGTGGAAGGCCAAAATTGGGTGTCAACATATTTGAGTCGAGTTTTCATTCTCTTTTTAATCCCTACTAATTAAACCTTCATTAATCATCGATAGATCATTCATAACATGAATCATAACCATTGAATTCATAATTTAAATTCAAGGAAGAGTTAAGAGTAAAGTTTGAGAAAGTCCCTTTGAGTCTTTTCGAGGAGTCTTCTACAATAACTTATAAATTGCTTCAAGAATCGAGTAAGTGAGTATGAGAATGAAGAGAATGTATTCATGAGTCTACATTATCATTGAGATCCTTGAGTGAAATCGTTCATGCCCATAAATTCCTCATGAACTCCATAAGTTGAGTATCTTTGAGAGGAGTAGTATCTTCAAGCTCTAAGTCTTGAGTATTGAGTTCCTAATCATTTTGGGATTATATCCCTAATCATGGGACTACTACATGTTACCCATGAAAGTCCTTGAGTTGAGTAGTTCATGCCCATAATTCTGCATGAATCCTCTAAGTCGAACATTCTTGAGATGAGTAGTATCATTAATTCCTTGAGTTCTGGAGGTGTTGAGTTCCAAGTATTGAGTTCTATGCATGGTTATTGAAAACCTTGAATTGAGTCGTTCACGTCTATAATTTGGCATGAACCTTATTTTAAGAAGTCTTTTTACAAATTGTTTTAAAACTTATTTTACAGACTTGAGCACTGAGTTGAGGAAGAATAGAGTTGAGTTCATTTTTTAAAAATGATACAAGGGAACTAAGTATTCCCAAAAGTAAATATTTTTACATTTAAGATGAAAGGAAACACCGATTTCCAAAAGAGTTCATAAGCAGTTTTGAGTACTATCTCTTTTAAGAGAAACTTTTTGAGTAATAATCTCAAAGAATGAGGAAGAGGAAATGTTTTCCTTAAAACATAATGAGCTAAGTTATATTTTGGGAGTAGTATTGAGCACTGATATGGGGGAGATTTAAAACAACTCACAGCCCCCATAAACCATGTAGCCAATGTGGGTAGAAAGTGTCCTACTTTTTGAATGATTCCTTATTGTTTATTAGCATAGACTAGTGGATCCACTTAGTTAGTAGGTTATATACCCTGACAAAGTAGGTTCTGGCAGCGTGGGCTAGACGATGTATCATCACATAGCTCATAGTGATGGTTGTCTGTTAGAGAATCTCTCAAACAGAGTTATTTTGTGTCTTTACAGTCAAATAAGAGTTATTATTGTATTTTCATACAATTGAGTTATTATTGTATCTTTGCATACAACTGAGTTATTATCTATTGTTTTAACAACTTTTCAGATATTGCATCCTTTATTATTGTTTTTATCTTGAGTTGAGTATCTTGTATCTTGAGTTAGAGTTGAGTACCTTATTGTTGAGTTGAGCCCTATTTCTCTGAGTTGAGTTGAACTATGTTTCACAGAGTTGAGTATCTTATTGTTGAGTTGAGCCTTATTTCATTGAGTTGAGTTGAACTATGTTTCATTGAGTTGAGTTGAGTTAAGTTGATTTGAGTGAGTGGAGAAGAGGTAAGTATGCTTCTTTTTCATTAGTTCAATCTTATGTTTATGCTTTAGAATTTCCCTTACTTGCTCGTACATTCATTGTACTGACGCCATTTGGCCTGCATCGTCTTATGATGCAGATACAGGTATTCAGAGTCATCAACAGAAGCTTCGTTGATACCACTTGCAATTCTAGTCAACTTTGGTGAGCCTTCTTATATTCTGGAGGACTTCACCTTTACCTTTAGTTGGTTTTGAGATGTCGTGGCTTTTGTCCCGATATCTTTTTGTAATAGTAGAGGCTTCATAAATAGACAAAAGTTGAGTAGTTTCAGTATGTATCTTCTTTGAGTTGTTTTTACAAACTCTGAGTTCATTTATTGAGTATTGTTCAGATTATTTTAAAGTTAGTATTTGAGTTATTGAATTTATTTCAGTTGTAAGCTTTTTTATGCTTGAGTTAGTCTTCCGCTTGTAGTCAACCAGGATGAGGGTTTGCTTGGGACCAACAATGGTTCTCGAGTGTCGGCCACGTCCAGGGTGTAGACTCGAGTCATGACAGAAGTCTTATCACAATAAATTGGTGTTCGTCTTTCCTGCTTAAAATGAAGTTCTTTAAGAATATTCCTCAACCAAACAACTTGACAAGTACATGATGTTGCAGCTATATATTCTGCCTCAGTAGTCGACAAAGTAACAATAGGTTGCTTCTTTGAAGACCGAGAAAAAACTCCAGAGCCCAACATAAATACATATCCTGATATGATTTTCATGTCTTCAAGATTTCCAGCATAGTCACTATCAGTGTAACCAACCAAATCTCCTGTTATTCTCATTTGATAAAAAAAATCAAAGTCACGGGTACCATTCAGGTACCGTAGGATCCTCTTGACAGCTTGTAGATGCATTTCTTTTGGACTCTCCATGAATCTGCTAATGAGACTTACAACGTGCATAACATCAGGCCTTATTTCCGTCAATTACATCAAGCTTCCAACAATTTTCTTGTATAAAGTGTTTTCCATTTTTCTCCCTTCAGGTTCTTTGAAAAGCTTTAGACCCTTCTCCATCGGTATGCTCACAGTGGTGCTGTTTTTCATCTAGAATCTGTCCAAAATATCTCGCACATATTTCTTTTGATAAAAAAAAAATATCATCAGCAGATTGATTTACTTCTAGACCAAGAATATAATGCATCATACCCAAATTCGACATGTCGAACTCAATCATTATGAACTTCTTAAAATTCTCAATCATAGCCACATCACTTCCGGCATAAATTAAGTCATCCACATATAAACACACCATTAAGACCCCTACATCCTTCCTTTTTATATAAAGAATATGTTCATATGGACACTTTCAAAATCCCTCCTTTGAAAAATAGGTATCTATACGACTATACAAGCTCTTGGAGCTTATTTTAGTCCATACAGAGCGTTTTTCAATCTAAGCACTTTACTCTCAGGACCTAATTTTACATAGCCAGAAGGTTGTTCGATAAATACCTTTTCTTGTAGTTCACCATGTAGGAAGGCAAACTTCACGTCCAAGAAAGATTTTCCAAGCATTTTGAGCAGCCAAAGAAATCACCAATCTTATGGTATCTAATCGAGAAACAAGAGCAAACACCTCTTCATAGTCAACACCATATTCTTGCTTATAGTCTTTTGCTACTAAGCGAGCTTTGAACTTGTCGACCTCTCCATGGTTTTCTAATTTTCTGGAAGGTTTGTCAATTCCCAAGTATCTTTTTTTTTTTCAATCAATCTAATCTCCTCATCCATGGCTTGCTGCCACTTTGGATATTTGACGGCATCGACAAATGATATAGGATCACAACATGAAAATAAAGAAATATGATTGACTGCATTTCCAGATTTACTGATTACATATACCTCATAATTTTGCATCCAACTCGGTGCACCTCTGCTACACTGATGACATTCATTGTTGAACTGAGTATCACCATATAAATGTTCAACCCTTCCAGTGTCTTGTACTGTTAGACTTGCTTATGAATTGATCTTCAAAGGTTGTTCTGATTCTTCTTCTTCTACAGAAAATGAAGTATGTTGAAACGAACTAGTACCGCTCCAATTCCCAATTGCTTCTTCATCAAATATAACATCTTGGCTAATAACAATTTTATTGGTAATAGGATTAAATAAGTGATACGCTTTTGATTTGTCATCAATACCAAGGAAACTGCATTTCTGACCTTTATCATCCAACTTCTTCCTCAAGGCATCTCGGATGCATGCATCTGCTATACACCAAAAAGTTCAGAAATACTCAACATTTGGTTTGTGTCTACTCTAAGCTTCATGAGGTGTCATACTTCGAATAGAGTTGGTAATACATCTATTCAATATATGAATTCTCCAATGAACTGCTTCTGTCCAAAAATCTCTTGGCAAGCCACTTCTCTTCAAAAGACTACGCACCATATCAAGAATAGTGCAATTTTTCCTTTCACACACACCATTATGTTGAGGTGTGTAGGTTGCAGTAAGGTGCCGTTTAATTTCATGTTTCTCATAAAATTCTACAAATTCTAGTGAGTTGTATTCGCCACCTCGATCAGTCCACAAATATTTAATTTTACAACCCAATTCATTTTCAACAAGCACTTTAAACTTCTTAAAAGTTTCAAATGCTTCAGATTCTTTTCTTAATAAGCAGACCCAAGTATTTCTGCTATAATCATCAATGAAGCTAATGAAATAGCATTTACCTCCATTAGATGTAGGACTTATCGAACCATAGATATCTAAGTGCACCAACTCCAACACCTTCTTTGCTCTCCAAGACTTTCGTGTTGGAAATGGTTCACGGTGTTACTTGCTAACAACACTCTTCATATACTTCATTTGGAGATTCAAGCTTTGAAAGACCCAGCACCAATTATTTTTGCTTTAAGAACTTCAAGCTCAAAAAATTTAAATACCTATAACAAAAATGCCACTTCCAGGCATCTTCTTTCACTTTTGTAGAAAAGATAAGATTTTGTGTTGTGAAGATATAAAGGGAACAATCGATTTGACGACATGCTGATTTGACGACATGCTAATCTGAGAGATTAACCCCAAATGAGGATCTCATATCTCATAAAGTCCACCTTTGATATTAAGTTCATATCCTTTTTCTTGAAGCTTCCCAACACTTAATAAATTTGTCTTCATTGAAGGTACATAAAACATCTCACCTATGGATGAATCGAGTTGTTTGGTTGAGACTTGTACCTTCATTTTACCCATGACAAATACCACTGAAAACTTTGAAAACTTTCATTCAACTATGAGAATGCCTTTTTTTGCCCACACATGTGAGTATTATAGCCAGTGTCGAGATAGCATAAATCAGTGGAAACTTTCGTGTTGGAAGTATATTCCATCAAAAGTGAAACCTCTTTTTCTTCCTCCATAGTTTCCCCATCTTCCTTTGTCTCTGCAAAGTTAGATCTGCTGCCACGATTCCTATAAATTGGTACGACACTCAAATCGAAAGTATCCAAATCGATGGCATCAATAACATTCAGTTTGAGACTTATCTCGTCTCTTTTCCTTTTCCAGAGAATCGCGAGAACTGCTCTTCTCCTTTTTATGGTGCCAACTTTTCCCCTTCATTTGACTTTCACTTGATCTGTTCCTTTTGAAGACAACACTACCTTCAATGTTGCTTCATCCTTGTCTTGCAAATTTATTTTCTGCTCATGAACCAACAAAGAGCCTTGAAACTCGTCAATAGAGAGAATATCAATATCTTTGAATTCTTCAATTGAGCAAACTATATAGTTAAACTTTGTCGTCATTGAGCGAAGTATTTTCTCAATGATGGTAACATCCTCTAGTCTTTCTCCATGAGTTCGCATTTTATTTGTGATAGTCAACGTCCTAGAGAAATAAATTGTTATCGATTCACCAACTTGCATATGTAGAGCCTCGAACTCACCACAGAGTGCTTGAAGCTGCACTCACTTTGCCTTCACTTCTCCTTGATACTTTTTATTCTTCATGGAATCTCATATTTGTTTAAAAGTAACCTTGCAAAGAATGATTTCAAGTATTGAGCGATCAATAGCCTGAAAAAGGTAATTCTTCACTTTGAGATCCTTTAACCTTAGATTTTCCAACTCTTCCTTTTGTGCTTCCGACAAGTTAGTACCAATTACTGGCTCTTGCACGCCAATACTTACAACTGACCAAAATTCTTTGGACTTAAGGAAGTTTTCCATCAACATGCTCCAATGGTCGTAATGACCATCGAAGCGCAAATTAGCGGCGAGAACAAAATATTCAGAAGCCATCTTTTGTTGCTGCAATAGTACTCCAATAATAATAATAATAATAAAACTTTCTGCTCGGATACAAAATCTTTGGCTGACCCCAAGGCATATAATTCCATTGCATCCTCCAGGGCTGCAACATGACTTCTTGGCACTCCATACCAAATAATAGAAAAATAATTTTGCAACAACGAAAATAAGAGAATCTACAAAGTGTGGGAATTTTCTCTGTATTAAAGTTACTGATTCTGAAATTACAAGAGTCCTTAAAAAATATAAAATCTACTAAATAAAACAACACATCTATTTGTTCCTAATAAATCTGAATCTAATACTGACTCCACTTCTCCTGCAACCTAAAGACTAGGAAAAGTTATACTCTAAAATAAACTCAACAAACTAACTAGTGACTAACCCTGGATCACATTGCCAACACGGCGTGCTTAAATTTCATTAAACTTGAGTTAGGAAATCCTCTGCGTTATAGTGAAAGAGCTGTGAATCCAAATGCAGATTAGTGTTGACACATATGTAATATATATTACAAAAAAAAATCAAGACTTAGGCATCAACTTAGGGATTTCTTAGATTTTCTGACGCTAAGACAATTCCTTTAGTTGTATCTTATGTTATAGAAGTGGTTGGCAATATTGATTAACTATGATTATTGATAGTGGTGGTTGATAATTAGCAGTGGAATGATACTGATAACTAATGACGATGGTGAATGATGATGACGATTAGCAATAATGACTTTTGATGATAGTTATTGATTGTGATTAGTTAATGTAATAATAATTGGTGGTGATAATTGCAAATGATGATTTATAGTGATGACGATTGATTTTGGTGAGTGGTAGTTGTGTTTGGATTGGGTATGGTGGTTGGGAATGGCAAGTGGTGGTTATTGATGATAGTGATAGTTGTGGGTGGTGAGTGAAAGTAAATGAAGTAGCAGTGGACAGTCATCCTTGTACAAATTATTAAATAAACATATTAATGACTTAAAACTTTGTTATAAATCTTAATCATTCAGACTCATTAAGTGG
This sequence comes from Solanum piurae, assembly GCA_029582685.1. Lineage (NCBI taxonomy): Eukaryota > Viridiplantae > Streptophyta > Magnoliopsida > Solanales > Solanaceae > Solanum > Solanum piurae. The sequence goes on along the minus strand of JAJOOO010004264.1, from coordinate 15,081 downwards.
TTGTGAAATAATAAAATTAAACGCACATAATAATTAAGATCTGAATAGTTAATATTTAGACATTGAAAACAAACAACTTAATGACTGAGATATGAATGATTAACATTAAGGGGTCGTTTGGTACAAACATTGATAATACATGGATTAGTAACACATAAATTAGTAATGCAGGGATTATCAATGCAGAGATTACTAATGCAGAGATTATTTTTTATCAAGTGTTTACTTCATTGCTTCTCACTTAATCTTTTTTTTTAATTTAAAACTCTACAAAAAAATTATTCCCTATTATATCCTTGTCTTATTATAAGATTGTTTATTTCATGTAATTGGGTCAAAGTTGATCATTTCCGAATAATATTATTATTTTCGATAGAATTTTCTATCTAAGTTAAATACATATATACATATAAATTGTATCATTCCACTGCTAATTATTAACCACTGCAAATTTGTGCTCCTAATGAAAATAAGAGGAATGAGAAGTTGTAGCCAAGATTCAGGAGAAGATACTTAAGAGATGGAGAGAGCAAATGCTGCAATATAGCAATACTGGCACTAAAAGCAAAGTTACTGAATATTAGGTTTGCTCATTTCTCCCGAGTTTAATATTGTGGGAACTTTAATCGAGAACCTGGATGGTTACTTCAGGTGGTAAATTGTCATTTCCGCAGATGCTTGTGTCGAACACCTTAGCAACTACAAGTTCAGACTGTTGTTCTTCTGGACACTAGCATTAGGATCATCGAAGTTGGAGCTCGCTGTTGTACATGAAATTTCAGCGAACACTGGATCCTTGGTCACGACTGAAGGTTCATGTACCAAAGCAGTTGTTGATTTGGATCTCATGTTTTGAGGAGTTACTATATTGTCAAAAGTCGCTAGACTAGTGATACCTCCATTAGTGAGATCCCAGACATCTACAATGTGATACATCTCAGGCAATTTATCAAACCCATGGTCCTCTTTCCAGCTTTGAATTTCTTAGGCAGAGTTAAAGACAAATGACTAGGGCTAGGCATAAACACCAAAAAATCGAAATACCGAACCGTTTCGGTATTTTGGTTTTTTGTTCGGTATTCGGTATATGTTTTTGTTTTTTTGGTATTTCAGTATGTAATTTTTGTATTATTCGGTATTTTAGTTTACCGAAATATGTTATATTATAATATATATTAATATTATATTAATTATTAATATTAAATAATAAATATTATAATTTAAATATAAAAGAAAATTAGGTCAAAGAAAAAGTACACAAGAGTCTTGTCAAACTTTTTGTCTTTTCAAAATTTTCTTTACACAGTAGTTGCAGCCCGTCACTTCAATCTTCGGGCATCACTCGTCGGTTTCCCAATTTCCTTCATTCCTTGTTTCGGATTTCTTTACACAGTAGCCGCAACACTTTCCACTTCAGGGCTCCGACGACCGGCATCGATCAGCAGCACGTAACAACCGACCACACAGCACGCAACAGCCGACCACTTTCCACTTGACGCAACCGACCGGCGACCAGTAGCGAAAATTCAAACAAAGAAATAAAAAAAAATGCCAAAATTCTAAATTTTAAAAAGCCCACTAAGCATGCCCATAACAAAAAAACCGAACTAACAAAACCGAAACGAAATAACATAAACCGAACCGAACCAAATTATTTCAGTTCGGTATTCGGTACAGGTTGTACAAGAACTGAAAGTCGAAAAAACCGAAAAAAACCAAAATCGAACCAAATTACCGAATGCCCAGCCCTACAAATGACGTCTGAAATTAAAACTGCTTGGAACAGTTGTCCGCTCTACCGGATATACTATGGTTTGGTCTCTAAAATGTTGAGTAAATTTCTTCTTTAAATGCACCCAATCGATAAATTGATTGTTGCGATACAACCAATCGAACCATCTTAGAGCTTCACCATCAAAGTAGAAGGAAGGAAAAGGTAGCCAATAATCCTCGGCGAAGCCAAGGAAGGCAAAGTACCGCTCCGCTCGATAAGGCCAGCCCTCTGGATTGTCGGTGCCACTAAATCGATCCAATATCACCACTTCCATTAGAGGACGAAAATGAAAGCATCAATGTAACAAATCCGAATTCCTCACTATATTAAGAAGAGAACTAAATGCAATTACAACTTTAGAATTGTGATTGGAATACTCAAACTACAAAAATACAATAGAAATATTGAAATAACAAGTAACTAAAGATAGAGATAAGAATGAGGATGAGAAGTTTAGACTCTAGAAGAAGAGGAGAGGACAAACATTTTCTTCAATATGCATAAACCCTTCTTTCTAATTCATTTTCCCTTTTAACCAAATGTTAATTGGGTCTGGATCCCAAATAAAACACTCCAATATTTTACTTGGCCCAATCTTATTCACCACTTCCAACTTATAAGCCTTTATAGAGCTAGCTTGGTTCACAACAAAGAACTTATAAGAGATCCATTGAGAAAACACTGAGTCATAAATTGTGGCCATGTCCATGATCGTGTAGCCTAATGTCATGACCCGTCACTTTTCATTCAAGTTAGGCATAAAAGTGGGAAGGATCTAAAGTTTTGAAGAGGTTTGGAGAAGACTCTAGAATATCCTAGAAGATTTATTGAATGACTTTGGAATTCTCTAGGCTTGTAGAGAATTCTAGAAGAGAGACCAATTTGTAAATATGTAGGGACTTGTGTAACAATTTTTATTTACACTTTAGCCCCTAGGTGTGTAGTATAATTAGAGGGGGATTCATTTGCAAACCAATCAAGCAAGTGTAAGCAATTTCTAAAGCAATAAGAAAATATTATTTAAAACACTTTTATGTCTTTCTTGATTCTCTTAGCAATCTTAGTGTGAAAAGGCTTAATTGAGCTTACAATATCGTGAAAGAATGGAACATGGAGTCCATACTCTTGTGAATTATCCATCTAACATATACATCAACCAATGCGCTTTGTTGGTCAGCTTCCATGAATGTAAGTAATTTGATATTGTGTTTTTACTTATTGTTGTATATGTTTTTTATTCTTAGTGTTTTCTTGTTCTTTTTTCATGGTCGAAAGATTATTGTTGGTGGTTGGGATATTTTGAAAGATGAATCTGTGTTGCCAATCTTAGGCAAGCATCCTATAGTCGGTTGTATTCGCTACACTAGTAAAAGGAGTTCCGTTTCCGAATATCCTACCTTTCTTGTTGGAATTGAGGATGTTTCATACATTTCAGTAAGTGGCCATGCCCTATTAGTTATAGGGTATGGATACGATGATGGTGTGCTATATTTTATTGTTAAAAATTGTTTAGGGTTCATTGGGATTTTGTTGCTTACATGAAGTTTCGTCCAAATGTTTTTCATCAGTTTTGTTCATTTGACACAGTTAGATGGATGGAGAATAAGCTAATTGCGATTCAGAGGGATATATGAATGGGTCAATAGGATAGACGAGGGAAGCATTTAATTGTTGAGGATATGCATAGCTAGCTTTTGTGCGATTTTATAAGATTTAGTTACTTGACATGATTAGATGAATGAGCATGTAATCACGATTTTTTTATTACCAGTAGTAGTGTTATGCTTTGTAATACTCTTTTGAAATCTATATACTTTGATGTCTTACTATTTAAATATTTTTTGCTTTGGTTCTATTGTGTTGCAGATAAAATTTATAATGCTTGTTGTTTACTATACATTAATTTGAATTTTATGTTGTGTTTTATAAAAGAGTAAATACATAAAATCTCCCCTCAACTTGTCCGCAAACTTACTTTAGCACTGTAACTTTGCGGGTAATTATTTACCACCCTACAATTGAATTTTATACCCCCTTAGATGTGACGTGGCAAAGAAAAGTGGAACTACTTCCCTGCACGCGCCTAACAAATGAAAAAGTGTAAAGAAAAATATTCAGCTATACACATGGCATTTTTTAATTGGGGATTGATAATTAATTATCCTTTAATTTTTAGTGGGACCTTCTCTTTCATTTTATTTTCTTATTTTATCCTTTTCGTTTTTTCCTCATCGTCTTCCTTTCTTTCTTTTCCCCAAAAATATAGATCTGCAACTAATTTCTTGATGTACAGATTGCTGGAAATTTTGCCAAACATTTTTCCCGATGAATCTCTTTATTTTTTTTAATGTTCTTTTCATCTTTTATATTTTTTTAATCTATAATGTTTAAAGCAAACAAGAATGGAGGATTTCTTCGTCTAAAAGACAAATCACCATTGATATATCTTAATTTCTCATCATGATGTACATCAAAAGCGAAATCACTGGCAAAACAGAGAAAAATCTAAGAAATCGAAATCATTCTTTGTATTGAAAATATTGATTTATCTGACGTCTCATTCTTCAAAACTAAAATCTCAAAGCAAATATGTAATTGATTTTCCAATTCGAATGAGTTATTGATGGCTCAAACTTGTTGTATTTGAATAAAGCAAAAGAGAAAAGTGCAGGTCTCGGCTTTGTTTGATTTGAACAAAACAAAGAGAAAAGGGCAGCCCCATGGCCACTACCACCAATTTGTTATTCATAGTTATATCAGAATCGCTTTACCAAAATACAGATCGGATATTTATTCAATTGCCATGATTGAACATAGCCCAGAAAGATAGCATAGAAAATCATAGAAAATACCCCCTCCGTCTCAAGAATGGTGGAATAAAAAAAAGTGAAAAAATAAAGAAGGGAGATTTGACAGATGGAGGTGCGTGTAGAACACCTTCCACAATACAATTGGTTCTCTACTCTTGAGGGGGTATTAAATTCAGCTGAAACTAAATTAGGGGAGTAAATAATTACCCGTAAAATTTCATTGCTGAAGTAAGTTTCGTGGACAAGTTTAAGGGGAATTTTATGTATTAACTCTTTATAAAAATAGTTCGTGTAAGGGCAATCATTGTCCTGCTATGAAGGCATATCTGGCCCATTTTAAAGAGATTATAGCTACTTGTCTAAGGTTGGCAACACAACTTTTGGGACACACGAAAAGACTTCTTGATGGGAGTGACCGGCATATATTTGTAAAGTTTCAACAACAGTAGTAACAACTTGTTTGGATTAGCGTAAAAGTTCGTCAAACCTATTTTAAACTTATTTTTAGCTTTAGGAAGTGCTTGGTCATATTAAAAATAACTTTAAAGATGTTGAGAATGACTACTTTTAAGTCAAAAAATAAAAAGTAGGGGAGACCTTACTACAACAAAAACACCTTTTAGCGGCAATAAATATACAAATTAACAAAGAGTGTTAAAGTCTTTACCGGTATTAGTTAATTGTTATTGGATCCAATGTCGCTAAAGGCTTTAGGGTCATATATAAAGAGTGCTAATTGCCGTTAGAATTACATATTAGTGGCAATTAAGCTATTACCGTTAATTAATTGCGGCTAAAGATCATTTTTGATGTAGTGCCTATTTTTTATTTTTGAACTTTTTAAAGTCATTTTTAGGCAGTAATGAAAAATTAAAGACATGTTGTGAGCCGACGGTTCTTTTTCTCAATCTTGATGCACTTGGTAAACAAGGATGTCGTCTCACTGTGTTGGAGCAACCCTCTCTTTTTGTCAATACTATGTTGGAAGAAGATCGGTCTAACACGTCTACGTACATGCTATAAGTGTGGGGTCTATCCCCATGTGCCAAACTTTGAACAATTCTCACAATTTCAAAGGTTGGCAGATTTAGATATACATGTGCTGATTTATTTTTCAGCTTTCCTCAAAAGTCAAATGTTGGTAACCTGTGAAGAAGAAAAAAATTGTTTTTCTTTTGTAGCATATTTGGAGGCTATTGCATTTGTTCTCTATAAAAGGGAGGGTCATTCATTATTCTAAAATGCACCAAAAACAAAGGAGAGAAAAGAAGAGTGACGCATCACAGAGAAAAATAGTCTGTGAGGAAAAATAGAAAGTGTGAGCAATATTGTAGTGAAGTGGGAAAATCAAAAGAGGGTTATTTATTTTGAGTGCGTAGTGGTCTTTGGAGTTTTTACTCAGACCTACAAGTGTAAAAATCCTTACTATAGTGATATCAGTTCCTTCTCTCGGACCGTGGTTTTTCCCTTATTCATGAGGGTTTCCACGTAAAATGATGGTGTCATTATTGCTCTTTTTATTCTTGTTGATTAACCGTATTGTTGTGTTCCATTTTTATTGCTTTTATTACCGCAAATATTATTTCTGTTGCGGGTTTATTCCCAACAATTGGTATCAGAGCATAGGTTCTGCTCATTTACAGAAATATTTTTTGCAGCTTATCGCACTATACTGAGTGAAAAAAATGTCTGGAGTAAAGTACGAGGTAGAAAAATTCAACGATGATAGAAATTTGTCAACGTGGCAGAGAAGGATGAGAGACTTGCTCATCCAACAGGGTTTGCACAAGGCACTATGCGGCAAATCCAAAAAGCCCGAATCCATGAAACTTGGGGATTGGGAAGAAAAGGATGAAAAGGCTGCTAGTGCAATCAGGTTGCACTTAACAGATGATGTGGTTAATAACATCATCGATGAAGAGAGTGCATGTGGCATTTGGACAAAGTTAGAAAATCTATACATGTCCAAAATGCTGACAAATAAATTGTACCTAAAGAAGCAATTATACGCCCTACATATGGGTGAAGGTACAATTTTTTGTCCCATTTAAAAGTGCTTAATGGACTAATCACGCAGCTAGCAAACCTCGGAGTAAAGATCGATGAAGAAGATAAAGCCATAGTGCTCCTAAACTCTTTGCCATCTTCCTATGATAATTTGGCAACAACCATCTTACATGGTAAGGACTCTATTGAGTTGAAGGATGTCACATCAGCCCTTCTACTTAAATAGAAGATGAGAAAAAAGCCTGAAAATCACGGACATGCTCTCATAACAGAAAGTAGAGGCAGAAGTTACCAAAGGAGTTCAAGCAACTATGGTAGATCCGGAGCTTGTGGAAAGTCCAAGGTCCGATCAAAATCAAAGGCCAGAAATTGCTACAATTGCGATCAACCAGGTCACTTCAAAAGAGATTGTCAGAATCTAAAAAGAAGCAAAGGAGAAAGCAGCGGCCATGAGAATGATGACAACACAACTGACATGGTGAAAAATAATGACAATGTTGTTCTCCTCATAAACGAGGAAGAGGAATGCATGCACTTGACAAGTGTAGAGTCGGAATGGGTGGTCGACACAACAGCATCTTATCATGCCACACCGGTAAAAGATATTTTTTGCAGATATGTAGCAGGTGATTTTGGAAATGTGAAAATGGGTAACATAAGTTACTCAAAGATTGAGGGGATCGGAGACGTTTGCATAAAGACAAATGTCGGATGCACATTATTTTTGAAAGATGTGCTCCACGCACCTGATTTGCGGATGAACTTGATCTCGAGAGTTGCTTTGGGAACGATATGGATATGAGAACTACTTTGCAAATAAAAAATGGAGAATCACCAAAGGGGAATTGGTGATTGAAAAAGTAGTTACTCGTGGCATGTTGTACAGGAAAAATGCAGAAATATGCCAAGGTGAATTGAATGCGGCTCACGATAAGCTTTCTGCAGATTTGTGGCATGGAAGAATGGGTCATATGAGCGAGAAAGGATTGCAAATTCTTTCCAAAAAATCACTCATCTCTTTTGCCAAAGGTACAACGATAAAACCTTGTAACTACTTTTTATTTGGTAAGCAACATAGAGTCTCATTTCAGACATAATCTGAAATAAAGTTGAATATACTTGATTTGGTATATTCTGATGTTTGTGGTCCAATGGAGATAGAATCGATGGGTGGTAATAAATACTTTGTTACTTTTATTGATGATTCTTCACGAAAATTGTGGGTTTATATCTTAAATCCAAAGATCAGGTGTTTCAAGTATTTCAAAAGTTTCATGCTCTGGTAAAAAGAGAGACGGGTCGAAAGCTAAAACGTCTTCAAACTGACAATGGAGGTGAGTACACTTCAAGAGAATTTGAAGAGTACTGTTCATACCATGGAATCAGACATGAAAAGACAGTTCCTGGAACCCCATAACACAATGGTGTAGCTGAGAGAATGAATCGCACCATTATTGAAAAGGTGAGAAGCATGCTCAGAATGGCTAAATTACCTAAGTCATTCTGTTCGGACAACATGTTATCTTATCAATCGTAGTCCATCAGTTACATTGGAGTTTGACATTCCGGAGAGAGTTTGGACCAACAAAGAGGTGTCCTACTCGCATCTAAATGTGTTTGGTTGCAAAACTTTTGCACATGTACCGAAGGAGCAGAGAACCAAGCTAGATGATAAATCAATTCCCTGCATATTCATCGGATATGGAGATGAAGAGTTCGGATACAGACTGTGGGATCCTTTAAAGAAGAAGGTTATTAGAAGCAGAGATGTAATCTTCCGAGAAAGTGAAGTTGGAACTGTTGATGATCTGTCTGAGATGGGCAGGAAAAATAATGGTACAGTCTCTAATCTTGTTACCATTCCTTTTACTTCTAACCATCCCATAAGTGCAGAAAGTACGATCGATGAAGTTGTTGAACAAGAAGAGCAACCTAATGAGATAGTTGAGCAGGGGGGAGCAACTTGGTGATAATACCGAGCAAGTGGAGTACCCGGAAGAAGAAGAACAATCTCAACCTCTGAGGAGATCAAAAAGAAAAAGGGTAGAATCATCCAAGTACCTTTCCTCAGAGTATGTCCTCATCAATGATGAAGGGGAGCCAGAAAGTTTTAAAGAAATGTTGTCTCATCCAGAAAAGAGCCAATGGATGAAAGCCATGCAAGAAGAGATGGAATCTCTATAGAAAAATGGCACATACCAGCTAGTTGAACTTCCAAAAGGCAAAAGACCGCTTAAGTGCAAGTGGGTCTTTAAACTCAAGAAAGATGGAAATGACAAGTTGGTCAGGTACAAAGCTCGATTGGTTGTAAAAGGCTTCGAACAAAATAAAGGTATTGATTTTGATGAAATCTTTTCACCTGTTGTCAAAATGACTTATATTCGAACTATTCTGAGCCTAACAACTAGCCTATATCTTGAAGTGGAGCAATTGGACGTGAAAATTGCATTTCTTCACGGAGATTTGGAAGAGGAGATTTATAAGGAGCAACCAGAGGTATTTGAAGTATCTGGAAAAAAACACATGGTGTGCAAATTGAATAAAAGTCTTTATGGGTTGAAACAGGCACCAAGGCAATGGTACAAAAAGTTTGACTCTTTTATGAAAAGTCAAACATACACAAAGACCTATTCTGATCCATGTGTATACTTCAAAAGATTTTCTGACAACAATTTAATTATTTTATTGTTGTATGTGGATGACATGTTAATTGTAGGACAAGACAAAGATTTGATTGCAAGGTTGAACAGGGATTTGTCTAAGTCATTTGACATGAAGGACTTGGGCCCAGCACAACAAATTCTAGGGATGAAAATTGTTAGAGAACGAACAAAAATAAAGTTGTGGCTATCTCAAGAGAAGTACATTGAACGTGTACTAGAACACTTCAACATATAGATTGCTAAACCTATTAGCACACCTCTTGCAAGTCATCTGAAGTTGAGCAAACAGATGTGTCCTACAACAAAAGAGGAGAAAGAGGAAATGACCAAAGTTCCTTATTTTTCAGCAGTGGGGAGTTTGATGTATGCAATGGTGTGTACAAGACCTGATATTGCTCATGCAGTTGGTGTTGTTAGTAGATTCCTTGAAAATCCTGGAAAAGAACACTGGAGGTAGTTAAGTGGATACTCAGGTACCTAAGAGGTACCACAAGAGACTGCTTGTGTTTTGAAGGATTTGATCCAATCTTGAAGGGCTATACAGATGCTGATATGGCAGGTGACCTCGATAACAGAAAATCCACTACTGGATATTTGTTTACATTTTCAGGGGGAGCTATATCATGGCAGTAAAAGTTGCAGAAGTGTGTCGCACTCTCTACAACTGAGGCAGAGTATATTGCAGCTACGAAAGCTGGCAAAGAGATGGTATGGCTGAAACGATTTCTTCAAGAACTTGGATTGCATCATAAGGAGTATGTCGTCTATTGTGACAATCAAAAGTGCAATAGACTTGAGCAAGAATACCATGTATCATGCAAGGACAAAGCATATCGACGTGATATATCACTGGATTCGTGAAAAGATAGAGGACAGATCTATGCAAGTCATGAAGATCCCTACTAGTGAAAACCCTTCAGATATGCTGACCAAGGTGGTATCAAGAGACAAGTTCGAGCTATGCAAAGAACTTGTCGGCATGCACTAAAGCTAGAAACTTAGAGCTACCTCCTTCAGGTGAATGGGTCTGGATGGGGAGATTGTGGGGTCCATCCCCATATGCCATACTTTGAACAACTCTCACAATTTCAAAGGTTGGCAGATTTGGATATACATGTGCTGATTTATTTTTCAGCTTTCCTCAAAAGTCAAATATTGGTAACCTGTGAAGAAGAAAAAAATGGTTTTTCTTCTGTAGCATATTTGGAGGCTACTGCATTTGTTCTCTATAAAGGGAAGGTCATTCTTCATTCTAAAATGCACCAAAAACAAAGGAGAGAAAAGAAGAGTGAGGCATCACAGAGGAAAATAGTCTGTGAGGTAAAAAGAGAGTGTGAGAGATATTGTAGTGAGGTGGGAAAATCAAAAGAGGGTTATTTCTTTTGAGTGTGTAGTGGTCTTCAGAGTTTTTACTCAGACCTACAAGTGTAAAAATCCTTACTATAGTGATATCACTTGCTCCTCTCGGGCCGTGGTTTTTCCCTTATTCAGGAGGGTTTCCACGTAAAATTTTGGTGTCATTATTGCTCTTTTTATTCTTGTTGATTAACCGTATTGTTGTGTTCCGCTTTTATTGCTTTTATTACCACAAATATTATTTCTGTTGCGGGTTTATTACCAACAATAAGCTTCCTAGAACATCTCCTTTTGTTATGAGTCTCCCTATGCTAGGCTCTATAAATACCACCATATGTATGATAAATAACACTCATCTGCAAATTCTTCTGCAACACCTCGCTCTTTGTATGTCCCTTTTGTTATAAATGTAATACAATATCCTTAACATCAAAAAAAATAAAATCACAGTTAATAATATAAAACTGTAAAACCTTTGGACTTTAAGGCCAAGAAAGACATATAATTAATACTTGAAGTTTCAAAAATATTGAGGATGGGAAGACATCATCTCTTTGTTCTCTACTCCAACAAAAAGAGCTCATAATTTTGAAATCTAGTATAATTTTGACTTACCGTTGAAACATCAATCCAATGATTAAGAGTATTGAGAGCTTTCCCTGATTCATGTGTCATATGGGCCACGGCTACTCCCTCAGCTAAGTTACCAACTCTCCCACCGACTAATAATGTTGCTGCGACATTCAGTATCTAAATTTTCATTTACATAAAGGCGTAGCATGATCATATTTCACTAATGATGACATGTTCAAATATATTGTTTAAGTTACATAGTCAGAAGGACAAGCAGGTTGAATCAGGCGAAAGGGTTGATTTCAGGTTCTCCAGTTTTCATGTCCTTAAGATACCATTCCACATTCTTTTAACAATCTTTAAATTTTTCTATTGAAAACATAATTTTTCGCTGCTATGTATGCATGTGATCTTATACTTTCTCGAAGCTTCTGTTTCATGTGTTCGTATTAGTTAGATACTATTGATAGTGTTAGAAATATTTTTCATCTGATCAATCTAGAAAAAAATTGAACATAAGAAATCTAAAACAGGGGTAGTAATTTGAGTATGTAATATAATAATAATATTGTGTTAAAGTGTTGTCATATGCTTCTTATAGAGTAATATACTCTTCATATTTTCTCTTTTATTTGTAGCATAATATTTTTTATCAATGGTTCATATTGGATTAAGCTGTTACACTTTCTAAAGCAAATAAATCAATGTGTTTTGCTTATTGCCTTTGCAGGTTTGACAAATGTAAAAGATGAAAAAATGGAGGTTTTTTAGTCCAAGTATGAGCTCTAAAATGTATGTGACTGACTATCTTCCGCAAACACTTTTAGCTAATTTAATCTCATATTCATTTTCAGAATACTTTTACTCTTTTCATGTCCCTCATTAGAAGTAAAACAAACATTATTTCACGAGAGACAATTCCGTATATATGAGATGTAGGTGAGACGAAGAGAAGCTGACTTTTTTAGTATGTGTTCTTTCTACGACCCCTAGATTAAGAAGCATAAGGATAGGTAGAGCATGAGCTCTTGAAGACTAAGGTTCTATTATATGTTAATGCAATAAAAGGATTTTCTTAGCGGTTTATACAACACACCAAGGTAATACTATGTTATTCAAACTCAAGGTCTAGTTTGATTCCAAAGTAAGAAATGAACTTTTTGATGAGGGCTCAAAAACTGCATTTGTTATCTCAGGTACATATAATTGCTTATGGTATGCCTTTTCAGATGAGATCACAAGGGCATATGGTACCAAACATATATATATATATATATATATATATATATATTATATTTGTGTGTTAGAAAAAGAAAAGGAGAAAAAGATTACAAGAAAAACTTTTCTTAATTAGTTTATTTGCTGGGTTTTCTTAAGGAAAATATTTTCTTTGTTAGTTTCTGGCTCCTAATTTTAATACTAGAAGAGCTTGTTGAATCATGGGGGATACACCTTAACCGGTGAAATATCCTTAAGGAAAGTGCCATAAGCACACCTCAAGCTACGAGATTTCTGTGATTTCCAATATTTTTCCAACAATAATTGAAGTAGATATAGACCATTATTATAAATAGATATAGATTGATCATCAAAGTTGATGTATATATTTAGTTGAGCTTCAAAAAAAATACAATGATAATTAAAAATTAATAAAAAAATATTAATTATTGGTTATAATTGGAGATTAATTAATTGGGAGGACATGGCTTTGTGCAATAGCAAATGGAGTTACTACACTCTCCAAATTGAAAGCCCTCACTTTGGCAGGCAGTTGTACACTTTGCTTGTTCTACACATGGTCCCTTGAATGTTTTGCTTGCTTCTTGACAAATATTTGCCTCTGTCATAATAATAATAATAAAAAAAAATTAATAACAAATAAATTTAAAGAGAATAACAAATTTGATTAATTCATATTCACGGTACGTAAGGTTCATATATTTTATATATTAGATTCAAGATCTCCAATTAAGGATGGAGAGATCTAATGAATCACGCATCAAATAGTATATATCTCAACTAGTTTTATTTTTCAGTCCATATGATATTACATACTTGCATTATGGTTTAACAAAATCTGAAATAACATGTTTTTCTATTTTTAAAAGCTAAAACTTGATACATGTAGATAAAGGTGATGGGATCCTGAATAACTTCACCACAACTAATGTTAATTGTTGATTGAGTGATTATTTGAAAAAAAAAAGATATATAAAAAATTTAAAAATATATTTTTCTCTCTTATCATTTATTGATTGGTAAGAAAGCATAAAGTAAAGAGATGATATACCTGTATTGCCCATGAAAAACAGCACAAGAAGAAATACAACTTTAAGCAAAGACAAAGAGGGTGCCATCTTCTTATTTTTTTTATTTTTTTTTGTGATTTCTTCAAAAGGTATTTTTGATCATGAAAATGACGAAGCATCATGCTCATCTTATATAGAATTAAGAAATGATTAACTTACTATTTTTTTTAATGAGATTACCTTTAGTTATTTGGATAGTAAAATTTTTTATGTTTAATGAGTTTTCATCCCTTTAATTATTTGGATAGTAAATATTTTTATGTTTGATGAGTTTTCATACCTTTAATTATTTGGATGGTAAATCCTTTTATGTTTAATGAGTTTTCATCCCTTTAATTATGATCTGGATACTGCTACTATTTGATGAGATTTTTTTCGTATTTTAAAATATATATATATATATGCAGTCTAATGTATCACTTTGTATTGGGGTGGACATAAATATTAAAAATCAAAATCGCATCGAATTAGACTAATTTGGTTCTTCAAAAATTGGACAGGATTAGACTAGTATAGTTTTGAATAATTAATGTCACTATCTGATAAATATTTTAATAAATAATATAATAAAACAGAGAAATACAAATTAAGTTATGATTCTGATATAATCTTTCAGAAAAATTGCTAAAAAAAAGCTGCAAAACTCCTCATTCACTCATAACCTCCCCTAATTAGATTTCTTCACTATCAAGTTTCCTCTCAAGCAAGAACTAGCGTTCCAAGTTTCAATTCTCCATTCCAAGAATCAAACCAAGGTTTCCACTCCATGTAATGTCTTAAAGCATAAATAACACTCATCTGTGAATCCTCTTGCAACACCTCGCTCTTTGTATGTCCCTTTTGTTATAAATGTAATACAATATCCTTAACATCAAAAAAAAAATCACAGTTAGTATAAAATGTTGATTTCATGTGTGATCGCTAAATTTTAATGTTCATCGTATTTGTAAAGTTATAAAACTAAATATTGTATTATCATCGATAGTAAAGTCACAAAGTTATTATTTTTTCATCGTTAAAAGTAATTATGTGTAATTTTGTTCCAACATTAATCTCTTTTGCCATTTGCATTTCTACATAAAGCAAGAAATCTGCAAACCAACAAGGCAATATTCTTCATTTGTTCAAACTTCATAGTTTTGCCAGAAAAAGATAGCCACACCATCAATTGAAATCTGTATTTCAGTAGTATGATTTTCACTTACCGTCGAAACACCAATCCAATGATTAAGAGTATTGAGAGCTTTCCCTGATTCATGTGTCATACGAGCCACGGCTACTCCTTCAGCTAAGTTACCAACTCTCCCACTGACTAATAATGCTGCTGCGGCATTCAGTATCTAAATTTCCATTTACACAGAGGCGTGCTATGATCAGTAAGAGTTCCAATTCTATATATTGTTATGAATTTACAATAACAAGTAATCTATCATAGCAAGGCCGATATGGTAACTTAAAATATGCAGTTATACTGTCAATATATAAAACTTTTAATCCATAAAAAGGCTAATCATAGTCATCCTTAATAAGAAACACATTGTCCCATTCAACTAAAACACTTGTAGTAGTGGAGACATAGACTTTGTTGT
>JAJOOO010004263.1:0-54642 GCA_029582685.1 Solanum piurae | reverse complement strand
TATTGTACTAATTCCATATTTCTCTATTGTTACAAGTGTAGGTGGTGGAAAGTGAGGAGATCTTTTGAGGAAGCTTGGGATATTGACTCTTCTCAAGAGGCTTGGTATGTCCTCATATATTCGAGGACATAATTGTTACCTTTCTAGTATTTCCACTTAGATATTGTATAAGACTTATATTTTGTTGTAAAGGGTTGTGTCCCTAAGATGTTCTATTCGTGTCTAAGATGGTACATGAGACTTAGAAATATACTTCCTTACATTTGAAAGATTTTATGAGTATTGTGAATTTGTTTTAAAAAGAGTTTTTATTCCTTACGGTTTTTATTACCGAATGCGATGAATGAATGCTAAGGCTTGTATAAGACCTCCGAGAGGTCGAATACGCATGTAACGGCTAGGGGGTTCTCTCGGGTCGTTACACGAAACATAAGTAGGGACACGACCCTTTACAATCAAAAAGTCTAACAATAGTCTTTTACATGAGAGAAAAGGAACATCTAAACACTAGTCCTGGATCTGTGAGGACATACCACTTAGTCTTGGAGAATCTCAAATCCAAGCTTCAACTAGAGAGAAAGCAACTCACTTGCCGGAACC
The DNA here is from genome assembly GCA_029582685.1 of Solanum piurae. Taxonomy (NCBI): domain Eukaryota; kingdom Viridiplantae; phylum Streptophyta; class Magnoliopsida; order Solanales; family Solanaceae; genus Solanum; species Solanum piurae. Next base: position 54,042 of record JAJOOO010004263.1, on the reverse strand, counting down.
TACACTTGTAGTAAACATGAAAAAATATGGGTTAGCACAATTAAGTACTAAGTATATAGACATGCAAAAAACATGCTTAAAATGGACATTTTATTTGAAAGTCATGATATATGCCATTTTGAGAAAACTTCATGAAAGCATAAACGGCATAATATTCAACCATAACCAACATACAAGCTATTTACCACCATTATAACATAATCAGATATAAACCATTACATTCACATTAAGCCTTCACCTCAAGTAACCCTCAAGCTATACTTTGTGCAATATATGGATAGCATCCCATACCATCATCCACGCCAAAGTACCACCTTAAGGTCACCAAAAGTGAACTTACCATTCAACCTTCCCATCCTTACACAATATTCATACATAAGAGACATAAACATTACATAAGTCATATCATCACATAAGGACCATCACCTAAGACAACCTTAAGTCATACTTGTGCAATGTGCAAGTAGCATCCCATACTACTACTCACACTAAGTACTCATTTGAAGTCACCATAGGCAAGGCACATTCATACTAATTAAGTCATAACAAGGAAGTAACTCATAATACAATCCAAGTATAGCATGCATCATTTACATCATCTCCTTTAAGCATATAAGCGTCAACATTCTTTATTAGCTTCATTTAGGGCACATTCATACATAGCCATTAAGACTTAGAGAACTCACTATGACCCTCTCAAATCCTACTCGTGCAATGCATGGATAGCATCCCATACAACCACCCACACTTTATAGAAATCATCAAGAAACCATAATGCACATATCACATGATGGTAATAGGAATTAACCGACATAGACCATGAGAGCTAAATCATGGAATTCGGTGTCGTATGACCCCACACCGAAGGTAGGTGTTCTACTTGCCTAAGGTAGAACTAGTAATATTTTAGAGTAGGTCGAAACCACTAGCTAATATCCTATGTGGGCACATCGTTATGGGATAGGAAGATGTTCATTGGAACACTAGCCTAACATCGGGAGAGTTTACATCTTACCATATCAACTCGGTGCTTAGCATCCATTCCTATAGAGTATTTCATTTTCAGTAACATTATTTTACTTGAGAGGAATGCCATAAGCCTATCGACCCAAAGTACATTATTTCACATGAAAGGAATGCCATAAGCCTATCGATTCATGGTTCATTTTAAGGATAGCTCATGAATCCTCATGAAAGGAACGCCATAAGCCTAACGATTCATGGATCATCTTCACATCATTATACACATGAAAGGAATGACATAAGATTATCGATTCAAGGTACATTGACTCATTAGGAAAATAATGCCATAAGCCTATCTATTCAAGAGTCATCATTACATTAGTTCATTTATGAAAGGAATGTGATAAGCCTATCGATTGAAGATATCACAATAACATTACTTCCATTTATACAAGAAAAGGATGCCTAAGTCTACCAATTTCAACATATACAATAAACAGGAGAAAACCCTTTACATTCCAACATCATAATTCATGAGTGTAAATTCAGAATATGCTTTCAATCACAACACTATTACATTCTAAACATGATCATTATAAATTCATTGAAATCACACACATATACTTTACATCATGATCATACATAGATCCTTTATATATAGAGGTACAAAGAATATATCCATCAATTCAATACCACAATACACATAGTAAGTAAACACCTCAACATTTCAAGTGGATCAATAGATCAAGCACAATTTTACTTCAATATGTAATTTGATCATAACTTGCCCTTCAAGGGTCATGGATCACATTCACCCACACACCTTAGATAAATGCAATTTGGTAAGAGAAATAACATAATTTCAACATTCTATATCCATATACACATAAACAACCCACATACTTCATAATCAATCAAATCCCAATCAAAAATCACAACTTCGGAATTTAGGGGGAAACATGGGTTCAAGGAATAAATCATCTGAATTCATCTTTAAATCCACAATCCATTCATAAATGAATGCAATAAAGCCTTTGGAAATCAGTTAGAATCGAACCCATGCATAGATTGAAAACTAGGGTTTGGGGGAAAACATTGGAGATTTGAAATCACTTTGAAATTGGCTCCTTGAAAGAAACTAAGTCAAGGATGAAGACCACCATATCTTAATGGAAGAAATCCACGAAATTCCCTTGGAAAACTTGAAGATTTGAGCTTGGAAGCTTGAAGTTTACACCTCTAATGGAGGTTTCTAAAAAGAGAACTTTTGAGAAGACAGGTTTCTAACTTTGAGGTGTTTTGAAATAATGAGTTGAAAAATAGAGTTTACTACTTTAATTCTCTTAAAATACCGTAATTAACCTAAAATAACCATCCCCCAACTTAACTCAACTTTAAACAAATTACCAAATGACCCCCACAATGGCAGAACCAAATCAGTAAACCAGGTGGGGACTCATAACCCCAAACCATGGACCGTGGTGTGGGTCACGACCTGTCCTGGTCAACCGTGGTTTGTGGTTGAGGCTTGGTGATGAGTCCACAATTTGGACTCATTCCGGGCTTCATGTTAATAGAATTAGTGTCCTCAAATGCATATTTTGTCTTAATAACTGATGTAAATCCTTAAGTTTCAGGTATTTGGAGTATGAGGCAAAGAATGGACATTACTTGGCAAAAAGGAACAAAGCGGCTGAAAAGATGAAGAAAAGAATGCTTGAGGATCACCTAATGCATTAGGCGATTCGCCGAATGGCCTAAACCTCGCCCAAAGTTCCAGTGTGTTGAGCCCTGAAGGAAAAGATCAAGTTGGTGATGAAAGGAAGCAGTCGGCGTGTCGCTGAACAGTTCCGCAAAGCAGTACTATATCGCCCAATGATCCAGAACGCGAAGATGCTGAAGGAAAAAGCTGAAAAGCAATGAAGTAAACCAAATGGCGAATCGCGGAGTGCATCGGCGATCCCAACTAACTGCGTCAAGTGATTTTTCGCAGCACATTTTTTGACAACTATAAATACTAGTTGAATTTTTATCTTAGTATGCAATTTCACATACAACATTTTATTTTTCTAAGTTTCAAGTAGAGAGACCTTGTTTTTAGCTTTTGAAGATTTAAATACTTCCAATTCCAAGAAATTGTAAGTGGGTGTTGAAGATTGTTCATCCTAGACTCGTCTAAATTAATTATAAATGATACCCAGTTGATGTTACTTCGATTTGGTATCATTTTCTTGCTTTTGTGAATATGGGTTAAATTTCATGTTGGGTATTGCTTATTGTTAGTCTATTTGTTGTTTAAATGTAATTTCGTGTAGTAGTTGTGTTTGAACTTAATGGGAATGTAGTTCCAAATATGATTTCATCTTAGTGTTTTTGGCTTGCTCGAGAGAGAGGTTTTAAAACTAAGACTACTAAATAGATATCGGGTGGTTATTGGGTCGTCGTGGGTTCAGCTCGAGAGAGTGAACCCTAGTCCTTTTCCCACACATTTAGCTCAAGAGAGTGAATGGTCTAAAAGGAGGTTGTTCTTAAAAGCGGCAACTCAGCGTTCGAGAGAAACCAAGTTGATTCGGGGTAAGTTGCTCGAGTGAGAATTTACCCCCACTAAAGTTTAGCCTAGTTACAAATGTTCAGCAATTGACTATCAATAACATTTACCCGATTGTGCAATTTATCCCATATTCCTATCATATCCCAAAAATCTCGTCTCCATATTCGTATCTCTTCTTTTTTTTTTAATTGTTAATTAGTTACAAAACCCCCCTTGATAATTGACACATTGTGTCACCCCTTAGACTTAGCATGTTTGTATTTGACAATGTTTTTAGCTATGACTAATTAGAACTTAATTTTGTTTTTTCGATTAATTCTCAAGCCCACTCCCTTGAGACTCGACCCCAACCCTTGGTGGGGTTACTTTACTATTGTACGATCATAGACACTTGCATTGGAAGTTGTGCCTTGATTACACAAACACCAAAAATGGCGCCGCTGCCAGGGAGTGGTGTTACTTGAAATTTTTTAGTTAGGTTGAATTTTGTTCTTGTTAGTTATAGTGATACTTACTTAATTTTTAGTTTTGTTTTGCTTGTTTGTGTGTTGAAACATGAAGAATGAGTGTGAATGATGACAAAGGTCCCAAATGGACCAAGTGCTATCTTCTCTCTACCCAGAGCCAAAAGAGGGGTGGCCTTATGAAAATGAGGCAAACCTCACTAATGGAACTTGAGTGAGGAGGTGCGTCATGCCACGACGTTAAATACGGCCCTTCTTGGTTGGCAACCCAAGGTTTTATCGCTTTATATTTATTTTAGAAATGATGGTGCATTGATCATGCATGTTAAAGTGTGGAGAGTGTTTGAAAAATGTAGATTGGTGAACTAGAGGTCCAGTCGGTGAATCGCTGAAGAGGTCGGAGACCCCGACACAGACCGCCGTTGGACTCAAGACAATTTCAAAGTGGAGTTTGTAAAACTCGGTGAACCTAGGAAATTATTGGCGAATCGTCAACCAGGTCGGTGATCACGATCTAGTCCGCCGTTTGGGCCCTAGTTTAACTGGAGGTCCTATAAAACTCGGTGATGTAAGTGATCATTCGGCATATCGCCGAGTGGTTCGGCGATCACGACTAATGTCGCTGAATGGGCGAGAACTGGATGGTTTTTTAAAGGTCAAAGGTTTAAATTTTCAAACTCTGCACTTTCCCTCACTTTCGACTTTCACAAACTCACACCTGATTATTATTTTCTATATTTCTCACTTTATTTATGTATTTGAGTTGTTGAATTGTGCCCGGATTTGGAATACTTTGCCGCCTAGCATTACAATCTTGTTTTAATCAGCATTAAAGGTTGGTTTACTGAACCACCAGTTATTTTTTTTGAATTTGTACTCATTTTCGACATTATTATCTTGTTGAAGTGTGTTGGGCCTCTCTGATAGGATTAGAATGTTTAAATGCCTGATTTGATTTGATAATCGTGCCCATAATATTTTGAGTGTTGAAATCCCTTATTCTTGTGCTTTAAAATGAATTAAATTTTGTGGGTTGTGCTTGCATGTTGTTTAAGTTAGTTGGGTCAAGTCTGGGTAGCCCGTATTTATGCCAAAAGACGTAATTTTCCCAATGATAGAGCGAGTGACGTCATTCTTAAGGGCAAAAGTCATCAATTGGCCAAATTTGGCAAAACCGAGCGAAGTCTGAGTATCCTAGGGTAATGGGTATTATGGGTCTTGCTTTAATTTACCTAGTGCATGCTTTGATTTTGTTTTGGGGGTTACGGGGTTGAATTCGAGAAGTTGGGTTGAAAGTAGGCATGTTGGGTCGTTTGGCGAGCTGGGTCAAGCTCGCCGAACCACTCGGCGGTTCACTGAATGTCCCCATCTCGCCTTTAAATTCATGCTTCATTTGATGTTGGGTTTTGTAACTCTCAGAAAAAAGCCTGAGGTCGCCGATGGAACTCGGTGACTCACCGAAAGTCTTCTTGATCGCCTGTTGTTTGCACCCCTGAACCATTTTTGCACTGTAACTTTCGGCGGGTTAGCACTTTCTCACCGAAAGTTGTCGGCAATTCGCTGAAAGACCCTTCCCATCGCCGACTTGCCATAGCTTTAAAGCTAATCCTTTAGGAATGCCCGATCAAGCTTGCCAAAGCGATTCGGCGACTCATAGACCGATTCGGCGAGTCTTTCTGCAACTGATTTTGTGTGCTTTTGTTTGATTATTTTCTAACTTTTTCTCGATGCTTTGCAGACATGGCTAGACCAAAAGTTACTGGGAGAAACATGCCACCCCGAAAGATAAGAGCACAAAATTACCAAATAAATGAAGGGAGGTCAAATACTCCCAAGAATGAAAGGCAAGAACCTCCACCTGGAGACAAAGGCAAGGGAAAGAGGCCCATTTCTGATAGGGAGACTACTCCTTGAGGCCCCTTTATTCCTTCATGGGCCCGGGGAATCTATTCTGTTGTGCAAGCTTCTTTGGTGGACACCCCCTTGGCTGCTACTGTTCCTACTGAGGTGACTCCGGGTACTAAGGCCCGAGTCCAGACTGATGCACCAGGCATTGATGACCAAACAGATGGAGCGACTGCGTAGACATGATCCCCTCTTTACCTCCCTCTCTGTCCAACTTTTATTTTGACTTTTGGATAATTTTGTTTGCATTTGAGGACAAATGCTTTTATTTGTGGTGGGGTGAGTCCCACCTTTTGTGTGAATATTGATGTTCATGTTTTGTTGATATATTTGGGTCATTGTGTTTTATACTGCTTTTTGTGGATGTTTGAGTTTGTGGCTCCTTTTGCTTTAAATTGTAAATGGATTTTGACCCTTCCAAAAAATTTACCACCTCTTGTATGAACTTGAATGTGGTTGTTCTTTATAAAATTTGAGTCTCGGTTTTGATCAATATCGATGACTCAAATAGTTCTCATAATCAAACGAACATGAATGTGCGACTACAATGAGACCAAGTGAAGTTACATAGTCAATATGTGAACTCTTTGCATCTCGTTGTGACTAGACAATTATCGAATTGATTCTCTTGTAATGAACGTTGCACACTAGCAAAAGTGTGGAGTCTTGTTTGAATTCGGTGTCGATGGATTGTGTGATGAGCTTACTGTGAACCATGCATAATAACACCTACAATTTGCCCCGTTGGTCCGGTCAACTAAGTAAGGCTATCTCTTGATATGATCTTAGGTAATTTCGAAGAGTGTGAGCCAATTTGTCATATACCTCTTTTGTGGCCTACCTTGTGAGTGTGTGAACCTCTTTTGAACACCCCTTGAGCCTTACCTTTCTTTTGAAGAAACTTGATGAAAACATGACCTTTTTAATCCACTACCTATAATCCTCTTGAATTGTGGTTGATCGAATACCCAACTTAGGCCAAAAGCCTAAGTTGGGGTGTGGTGAAAAGAGAAGGCAAGTCAAGAAGTTAAAAAAAGTCCCCTTTAACCCATGGTGTTGAGAAAAATGGAACCCCTCCATACAAAAAAAAACAGAGAAAAGAAAAGAAAAAGAAAAAGAAAAAGTTGTGAAATTAAGTTATAAGAAATGGGGTTCCGAACAATCCATGAAAGTGAATAATGGGATGAGTTATGAGCACTAAAGAAAGTGATGAAAGAAGAGGAAAGGGAGTGTTGTGAGCACCACATTTCATAAGGATGAAAGTCACTGAACCTAAATGACCATACCTTTTCACTCAGCCCCATTACAAGCCTTGGAAAGACCTTTTTGATTTGAGTGAGCTGAAGCAAGTGTCGATTGGAAAATACGGGCAAACCTATGGTGAAGTCATGCATTATGTTCATCTTTGTGAGTGTGAGCGTTGCATTTGATTCCAAAACTTTAAATTGTTGAACCATTGTGTGTGAATATGGAATCATTCTTTGTGTTAGGGCATTTGAACACTTTAGTTGAGATTGAACTTGCATTTGAAGCAAGTATGGTGATCTTGAGATTCTTTGATAACGGTGTGTCACAACTTGAAACTTTGAGTACACATTTGATCTTCGCATGAGTAAATTGAGTCTTATGTGTTCATTCATGATTGAGTCTTGTGTAGCACTGTTCGAGATATCTTTTTGAACTGCTAAACTTGAGTTTTACTTGAGGAAAAGCAAAAGTTTAAGTTGGGGGTGTTGATGAGTCAACAATTTGGACTCATTTAGGGCTTCATTTTAATAGAATTAGTGTCCTCAAATGCATATTTTTTCTCAATAACTGATGTAAATCCTTAAGTTTCAGGTATTTGGAGTTTGAGGCAAAACATGGACACTACTTGGCAAAAAGGAACAAAATGGCTGAAAAGATGAAGAAAAGAAGGCCTGAGGATCGTCTAATGCATTAGGCGATTAGCTAAATAGCCTTAACCTCGCCCAAAGTTCCAGTGTACTGAGCCCTGAAGGAAAATATCAAGTTGGCGATGAAAAGGAGCAGTCGGCGCGTAGCCGAACAGTTCCGTGAAGAAGTACTATATCGCCTAATGATCCAGAACGCGAAGATGTTGAAGGTAAAAGCTGAAAGGCGATGAAGCAGACTAAAGGGCGGATCGCCAAGTGCATCGGCAATCCCAACTAACTGCACCGAGTGATCCTTTGCAACACATTTTTTGACAACTATAAATACTAGTTGAATTTTTATCTTAGTATGCAATTTCAGATACAACATTTTATTTTTCTAAGTTTCAAGTAGAGAGACCTTGTTCTTAGCTTTTGAAGATTTGAAGACTTCCAATTCCAAGAAGTTGGAAGTGGGTGTTGAAGATTCTTCATCCTAGACTCGTTTAAAGTGAATATAAATCATACCCAGTTGATGTTACTTCAATTTGGTATCATTTTCTTACTTTTTTGTTGGTCTAGCTAAAAATCCAATTCTTGGGGTGTGATTTTATGGATATGGGTTAAATTTCTTATTGGGTATTGCTTATTGTTAGTCTATTTGCTGTTTAAATATGATTTTATCTAGTAGTTGTGTTTGACCTTAATGGGATTGTAGTTGCAAATACGATTTCATCTTAGTGTTTTTTGGCTTCCTCGAGAGAGAGGTTTTAAAACTAAGACTACTAAATTGATAGCCGATGGTTATTTGGTTGTCGTGGGTTCAACTCAAGAGAGTGAACCCTATGCCTTCTCCCACACATTCATCTCGAGAGAGTGAATGGGCTAAGGCGGAGGTTGTTCTTAAAAGTGGTAACTCGGTGTTCGAGAGAAATCGAGTTGATTCGAGGTAAGTTGCTCGAAAGAGAATTTACCCCCACTAAAGTCTAGCCTAGTTACAAATGTTCAGCAATTGACTATCTATAGCATTTACCCGATTGTGTAGTTTATCCCATATTCCTATCACATCCCTAGAATCCTGTCTCTATATTCGTATCGCTCTTTATTTTTGCTGTTTTAATTGTTAATTAGTTTTAAAAAAACCTTGATAATTGACACATTGTGTCACCCCTTAGATTTAATATGTTTGTATTCGACAATGTTTTTAGCTATGACTAATTAGAACTTAATTTTATTTTTTGATTTATTCTCAAGCCCACTCCCTTGGGATTCGACCCCAACCCTTGGTTGGGTTACTTTACTATTATACGATCGTAGACACTTGCATTTGAAGTTGTGTCTTGATTACGCAAACACCCCTTGGTTTTGAAGGCCATGACCTATGGATCAAGACCACGAGTCGTGGTTGGACCTACGGGGCGTAGGTCCCATCCGTAGGTCAAACTTTTTGAACAAACTCTTGGTTTCTTAGGGTCTTGGTGGTTAGGCTTTAGGGTCCCCCTCAACGACTCCTAGGGTGGTCCTTGGGAGTCGTACCTTGACATTTAATCCCTAAACCCCTCAACCATAGCTCAGGACAACATTTTACACCCTCAAACCCCACATTAACTCAAAGACACACTAGGTAGGCTCTAGTTTCACTTATTTGTTTTACGGGTCGTTACATTATCCCCCACTTAGAAACATTCGTCCTCGAATGACACTTAAAACACATTAAGGGGTTAATGACTCAAGACTAGCAGCCCATCATGCATGCAACATCATAAACAAAAGCACAAAACTAGGAGGAAACATCAACTTCACATCAATATGCTCAATGCAACACAAGAAAGTAGGAACTACATCTACAAACTCATTATGCATCATATCTTCAACATTTCTCATATCATTGGAGGAAGTACCTTCTCCAACTCAAATTATGCTCATCATGGCATCATTAAGAACAATATGCAATTTATTCATAAAAAATACATTAGGCATGTTCAACAATCAACCTCATGAAGCACATAGACAACTCATACTAGATGCACATCAACATGAGGGACATAATTCATGAAAACTCAATTTCTCATTTAAACATAAACTCATTAAGAACATGCATAACATAAGGAGACCATGGAGACACATATTCACACATGACTCCAAAACATGAAACAAGCTACAAGGAACTCTTGGTCTCAAGCTTGAATAGGAATAGAAGGAAAGAGATAAGGATATCAAAACTCTCAACAACCTTACTATTCAACATACTATCCCCCACTTAGGATAAAACCCAACTAAGGCTAAACATGAACATGACATAGGAACCTTAATCAAGACATTCACAACTTACAAGAAACCATCAACATACCGGTGCCTTTAAACTAGGAAGGTCCTTATTAAGCAACTCTTGCTCACAAGCAACCTTACCAAACACCACTCAAGGTCTCATATGAGTCTACCACACTGGGTCTAAACTCCTCAAAATTAGTACACCTCATAAGATGAGAACGTCAAGCATGCCTAACTCATGAACATCAAGGACACTCAAAGGCCTTACCATCTAAGCACATTATCCCCCCACTTGGGAGTAAGACTATACAAGCTCTTTTAAACTTCACTTATTTCCATTCTAAGGTCGGAGAAAGTCATCACTAAACCCTCACACTCATCACACCTATGCATTTCTAAGACACCACATTTCATCAACTCTTTCAACATCCTCAAAACTCATCATAACTAAGGAGGGTTCTATCATCAACTAGACATAACCATAAAGCAACCCATTCATACTAAAGAAAATATCACAATCTATCACCTCAAGTCTAACAAGTCACATAGCCATAATTAACATCGAAACTAAACTTTTTTTCCCTCGATCCTTGTAGCATTAACCCTTTGAGTAGTCACATCTTCAAGACCACCAGATAAGCAATACGAGAGACATTCTACAGTTAAACTTTATGGCATGACTTCAAGAATATGAAAGAAGTGTAACTTCATAACGTCATATCGCCTCTCACTCATAGATGTGTCGCGACTCACACCGATGGACAAGACTCTACTAGACGTGGCTTGTGAGACATAAATCCTAAAAACCATTTGCAAAATCTTGTGCTTTGATACCATTTTTGTCACGACCCAAGTCTAGACCCCGAATGCGACATGGTGTACTTGACCCCGAAGGGGTCTCATACCAGCCTCATAGCATTCACAACATTCGATTTAAGGAAAACGGTACGGAATTAAAACTTATTTAAATCCATAAAATCAAAATACTCATTAAAAACTCTTGAAAAACATAGAGGAAGTCTATTGTCTCACATGACGATCTAAAAACAACATTCGAAACATAAGTAGGGACACGACCCTTTACAATCGAAAAGTCTAACAATAGTCTTTACATGAAAGAAAAGGAACATCTAAATACATGTCCTCGATCTGTGAGGACGTACCACTTAGTCTTGGAGAATGTCAAATCCAAGCTTCAACTAGAGAGAAAGCAACTCACTTGCCGGAACCTACCCTTGTAGTAAAACATGAAAAAATATGGGTTAGCACAATTAAGTACGAAGTATGATAGCCATGCAAAAACATGCTTAAAACGGACATTTTATTTGAAAGTCATGATATATGCCATTTTGAGAAAACTTCATGAACATAAGCATAAGAGGCATAATATTCAACCATAACCAACATACAAGCCATTTAACCATATTAGAACATAATCACATATAAACCATTACCTTCACATTAAGCCTTCACCTCAAGTAACCCTCAAGCTATACTTTGTGCAATGTATGTATAGCGTCCCATACTAGCATCCATACCAGAGTACCACCTTAAGGTCACCAAAAGTGAACTTACCATTAAACCTTTCCATCCTTACACAATACTCATACATAAGAGACACAAACATTACATAAGTCATATCATCACATAAGGACCATCACCTAAGACAACCCTAAGTCATACTTGTGCAATGTGCAAGTAGAATCCCATACTACTACTCACACTAACTACTCCTTTGAAGTGACCATAGGCAAGGCACATTCATACTCATTAAGTCATAACAAGGAAGTAACTCATAATACAATCCAAGTATAGCATGCATCACTTACATCATCTCATTTAAGCATATAAGCATCAACATTCTTCATTAGCTTCATTTAGGACACATTCATACATAGCCATTAAGACTTAGAGAACTCACTATGACCCTCTCAAATCCTACTCGTGCAATGCATGGATAGCATCCCATACTTACCACCCACACTTTATAGAACTCATCAAGAAACCATAAAGCATATCTCACATGATGGGAATAAGCATTAATTGACATAGAACATGAGAGCTAAATCATGGAATATGATGTCGTATGACCCTACACCGAAGGAAGGGAACTACTTGCCTAAGGTAGAACTAGTAATATTTTAGCATAGGTCGAAACAACTAGCTAATATCCAATGTGGGAACATAGTTATGGGATAGGATGATGTTCATTGGAACCCTAGCCTAACATTGGGAAAGTTTCCATCTTACCATATCCACCCGGTGCTTAGTCTCCTTTCCCATAGAGTATTTCATTTTCATTAACATTATTGTACTTGAGAGGATTTCCATAAGCCTATCGATTCACGGTTCATTTTAAGGATAGCTCATGAATCTTCATGAAAGGAACGCCATAAGCCTATCAATTCATGGATCATATTCACACCATTATACACATGAAAGGAATGCCATAAGCTTATCGATTCAAGGTACATTTTACTCATCAGGAAACGAATGTTATAAGCCTATCGATTCAAGAGTCGTCATTACATTAGTTCATTTATGAAAGGAATGTTATAAGCCTACCGATTCAAGATACCACAGTCACATTACATCCATTTATAAAAGAAAAGGATGCCTAAGCCTACCAATTTCAACATATACAATACATAGGAGAAAACCCATCACATTCCATTATCATCATTCATGAGTGTTAATTAAGAATATGATTTCAATCACAACACTATTACATTCTAAACATGATCATTATACATTCATTGAAATCACAGACATATACTTTACATCATGATCATACATAGATCCTTCATATATAGAGGTACAAAGAAGATATCCATCAATTCAATACCACAATACACATAGTAAGTAAACACCTCCACCTTTCAAGTGGATCAATAGATCAAGAACAATTCTACTTCAATATGTAATTTGATCATAACTTGCCCTTCCAGGGTCATGGATCACATTCACCCACACGCCTTAGATAAATACAATTTGGTAAGATCAATAACATAATTTCAACATTCTATATCCATATACACATAAACAACCCATATACTTCATAATCAATCAAATCCCAATCACAAATCACAACTTAGGAATTTGGGAGAAAACTAGGTTCAAGGAAGAAATCATCTTAATTTATCTTTAAATCCACAATTCATTCATAAATCGATGCAATAAAGCCTTTGGAAATCATTTAGAATCGAACCCATGCATAGATTGAAAACAAGGGTTTTTGGGAAAGCATTGGAGATTTGAAATCACTTTGATATTGGCTCCTTGAAATATACTAAGTCAAGGATGAAGACCACCATACCTTTAATGGAAGGAATCCACTAAAATCCCTTGAAACACTTGAAGATTTGACCTTGGAAACTTGAAGTCTTCACCTCCAAAGGAGGTTTCTAGAGAGATAACTTTTGAGAAGAGAGGTTTCTAACTTTGGGGTGATTTGAAATAATGAGTTGCAAAATAGATTTTAATAATTTTGATATTCTTAAAATACCATAATTAACCTAAAATAACCGTCCCCCAACTTAACTCAAATTTAAAACAATTTACCAAATGACCCCTCACAGTGGCCGAACCAAGAGAGCAAACCAGGTAGGGACTCACGACTCCAAACCTCGGATCGTGGTCTGGGTCACGCCCCATCCTCGTCAGCCTTGGTTCGTGGTTGTGGCTTGGTTTTGAATACCATGATGTACGGATCAATACCACGAGTCGTGGTTGGACCTATTGGGCGTAGGTCCCATCCGTAGGTCCAACTTTTTGGACAAAGTCTTTGTTTCTTGGGGTCTTGGGGGTTAGGCTTTAGGGTCCTCCTCAAGGACCCCTAGGGTAGTCCTTGCGGAGTCGTACCTTGACTTTTAACCCCTAAACCCCTCAACCATAGCTCAGGAAAACATTTTACACCCTCAAACCCAATATCAACCCAAAGACACACTAGTTAGGCTCTAGTTTCACTTATTCGTTTTACGGGTCGTTACACATTACCATTTCCTCCTTGATGCTCTGGGTTAGACATCGTCTCTTTGTTGAACCTAGTAGGATCATTGAGTGAACCTTGACCGTAAAACCTTTGTCAAAATCTAGAACGACTATACCCATTAGACCCTGCATGAAAGAAACTACGATCACCGATTTTAGCCCTTTTTTCCTCCCTAGACTTTTCTTTAAGTTTTTCCTCTTCAATCTGTTGAGAATGAACCATGAGATGAGAAATTTCCATGTCACTAACAAGAATGGCAGTACGGAACTCTTTAACCACCATTTAGGATACACCCATAACAAACTTATTCATCTTTGACCTAGGATCGAGAACCATATGGGAGCATATCGAGACAATTTGTGAACTTCAAAGAATATTCCTTCACAGTCATACTTCCTTGACAAAGGTTGATGAACTCAAACACCTTTTCCTCCCTCATCTTAAGGGGAAAGAACCTATCAAGGAAAGTAGCATCTCCCGGTCTACTTCTTTCCATTGGTTGAACCAAATTTTTGCAACACCATTAGGTTGATTAGAAGCCAACATCAGCCTTTTCCACCTTATAAACCTCATTAATAAACTCTTGAGCATCTTCCTCAACCGTAGAACCATGAAACTCCGGAGGATTCATTCTAGTGAAGTCCCTTACTCTAGATGCCGTCGTACCCATATTTGGGTTCACGGGAACCACAACCTTTCTATTGGATTGGGCAGTCATGGCTTGAGACAATACTTTAAGAGCAGCCATAAACTCCACATTAGTCATTTGTTCGGCCAAAGGGTTGACCGAAACTTGAGGAGCTCAGGGAGGAGCTTCTTGTTCTACATTCTCCCTCACATTCCTTCTAGCATAAGCTATTCGAGTAGCCATATCATGTAGAGCATCGGATAAGGATTAGGAGAGAGACCTTATAGAGTTAAACTCTATCGCACGACTTTAGAGTAATGAAAAAGTGGAGTTTCCTAATCATCTTGTAGCCTCTCATGAACAAGACTCTACTAGATGTGGCTTATGAGATATCCTAGGTCCATTCTAAACCTTGTGCTCTGATTACCAAGTTTGTTAGGACACAGGGGTACCCCCTAGATGTAACATGGACTTTAGCACCCCGAGAGGCCCCATACAAGACAGTTAGCATTCATAACATAAGACATAGAAAAAAGATAGAAAGGAAATACATTTCAAGTTCCAAAAGTTTTTATAAATGTAAAGCAAAAGTCTAAATACTTTGTCTCAATATCCATCTAGTACAATAGAATTAAATTTGGTCTAGCCTATACATCATGTCCAAAAACTAAAAATAAGAAAGAAAACTGAAATAATGAAAATTTATCCTCGAAGCATGAGGACTCACCAAAGCTCAGAATCTCTGAAGTCAACCTCTAGCCACAAAACTGAGAACCCAGACTGTCGGACCCTATATTTAGGCAAATGTAGGCAAGAGTATGCAATAGTACAAAACAATGTACCAAGTGTGATATCCATGCATACAAACATTTAAAACATGCTAAAATAGGACATTTTCATGAACATGCAATGATCAAACTAAAACATGAACTTGAGAGTCAAAAAGAATAAGCCATAAAACATGCTCAACGCAAGTGAATATCATCTTGAAACATACTCACCATACATCTTAAAGTAACCTTGGTTCATCATACCTTCACTTGATTGTGGGAAGTAGCCTTAACCGACATATAAGACCATGTGAGCTAACAACATGGAATCCGGTGTCTACCCCACACCAAAAAGAGATGTCCTACTTTTCATGGTAAGGACCATGAACTTCTAGCTATTGTGTATCCACTAGTTAATGTATATCTAGACAATCCTATGTTGGAACATAGTTATGGGACACGGGCAATCGCCACTTGTCCACTCGATTTGAAGCTTAACTTCCACGAAATAGTTCTTAATCCTATTCATCTTAACTCAAGAAGGAACATGGGTGATGGACTCTTGTCCTTACATCATGTGACATGGGTAATCGCCTCTTGTCATTCAATTAGAGAGCATGGGTAATCGCCTCTTGCCTCATCATTAGCATAACTTCTTAGCATTGGTTAATTCTAGGTGAGAAAGCCTTTCAATCCTAAGAACCGTTATCATGTGAGAAAACCTTTCATAATGAATGCTTACATGTGTATGTGATAAACCCTTTCAATAACACAACAATAGCAACATCATTGATACTTCAATCCCAAAGTATCCTTAAAACATTTACATAGATTCATGAGAACATGCATAAGTCCATAATTCACCTTTCAAGGTTAAAAACCCATTTTCAATCATCAACATCTAGAAAATATGAGTTAGACATGGATTCATAGAAATTCATCATAAATTCATGTAGTCATATCAATTCATGCTTGAATTTTTAAACTTTTCATTCATAATCCAAGACCCACATTATATGTTGATAATTGGAAAACATGGGAATTACATGGGGTCATAGGGAATCATCATAAAAACATGAGATTAGCTTAATTCATGTATCATAGATCATAAATCAATCAATTAGATCAACAATTAGGAGAACTCATAACATGGAAGAAAACTCTAACTCAATTGGAGAATTCTAGCTTTGAAAATAGGAGAATTTGGGAACTCCATGAATGGAAGGAATCCATGGATGACCACTATCATAGCTCAATGACAATTACTTAACTTCAATGGAGGAATTGGAGAATTGACTTGCAAACCCTATCTTGGCCCCCTCTTCTTCAAGTTTTCTTGTGAGAGAAATATTTGGGAGGAAGACTTGTTGTTCTTTTATAAATTTGAGAGAATGATTCTCAATTGGGAAATTTTAGAGTTAAAACACTTCTATAGGGGTTTTGGTGAAGGTAAAACGACATAGTATTAGGTTAGAATAATTAGGAAAATACCCAACTACCTCTAGGAAATAACTGTCGACCGCAAACGACACCTCAGACTGATGGATCGTGGTTTGACCGATGGTCCATCATGCACGGCCTTCATAGTGCGTCAGAAAGTAAAAATTGAGGCCATGAGCCCGGACCGTGGACCGAACAATGGTCTGTTGGTCTAGGTCGTGGTTTGTGGTCCTCTGAGCCTTGTTGGGTGGTAAATCCTCGATTCGTGGCTCAGTCCATGAGCCGTGGTTGGCCTCCGTCGTCATATGGCACTAGAAAATCTTGAATACTTATTGTTTAGCCTTTCTAGAATCCTAGGTGTTACACCTATAATATGCCTTAGTCATGTCAAGCTTAATAATGACATTAGTAGGCTTTCCTCTCTTTCTGATATTTGTGACAATCTCTTGAGTAAGTACATTCTCAATGATACTTCTACCTTGCACAAAACCAGAATGATTAGAAGATACCAAATTAGGAAGTACCTTCTCCACCCTCCCATTAATGACTCTTGAAAAAACCTTGTTAATAAAATTACTCAGACCTATAGGTCTTAGGTCTGAATAAGGTTGGACAAGGTCTTTTCTAGGCAAAAGACCGAGATGTGAATGTGTAATTGATCTGGCAAGAGTCTGATCATGAAAGAAACAACAAACAAATCTTAATATGTCAACCCCCACTATATCCCAACTCTTCTTATAAAACAAACCTAAAATATCCATCAGGACCACTAAAGCTATCACTATTAAGTTTAAACACAACTTCTTTTACTTTCTCCATGGTGGGTATCTTACTCAATAAGTCGTTATCCTCTTGTGTAACCAAACAAGGTACAAGCTGAAGAATATCTTGACTGGTGCTTTCTTCTTCCTGATAAAATTGAATTTTGTACGATTCAAGTGCTTCAATTACAATTTTTTCTTCATCTTCTATCTAGTTATCATTCATGTCTTTGATTCTTTTGATCTTTAATCTATCTCATCTCCCTTCCACTAGATTATGAAATTATTTAGTATTTCTATATCCTTCCACAAACCAATCAATGCTTGCTTTCTGTCTATAGTAATCTTCTGCAAAGTGTAAGTATCTTTTTAATTCTGTCTGACTTTGTTGCGGAATGCTTTTTTTGTTATGACTTGGATCTTCCTCAAATATAGCCTCTTTTAATCTCACAATCTCTTCCCTGATAATAAGTTATTTAAGAATATCACCATATACTTCTCTGCTCCACCTTGTTAAGACACTCTTCATTCTCTTTGGCTTGTTCTTAAAGGTAATGAAAGTGTTTGGTCCCTCTTCTGCAAACTAGATTTGTCTAACCACTTCCAAAAAATTAACATGTTCGATCCAAATTTTTTGGAAACTAAATGGTTTGATTTTTTTTTTGGCTTGAGTATCAAATGAGCATAGCATAGGGGCATGATCAGATCAAGTTCTAGCTAAGTGTTCCACTTCCATGTACCCAAATTGTGCTTGTAATTACTGATTGACAAGCATTCCGTCAAATCTTTCAAAATTGCGGTCTTCTCCAGCCCTTCCATTACACCTTGTGAATGGTCTCCCTTTAAAACTAATCTTCTCTATTTTACATGAATTTATACAAAAGGAAATTTATACAAAAGGAAAAATCTTCTACTTCCAGAGGTTGTACAGGAAAACCTCCAATCGTTTCCTCTCCATTCATCACCACATTGAAGTCTCCTCCCACCATCCGTGGGCATGAAATATTATTTTCTAGTTGGTACATCTCATCCCAAAGTTCTAATATTTTATTCGCATCACACTTTGCATAGACTAGAGTCACCATAACCTCCATACTAGGATCTTGAATACACAACTTTAAAGTTATTTGCTGGGGTTTATCTTCTATGAACTCCACCTGAATATCATGAGCAACAATAAACTAGATTTTCCCATTTATATTTGTTCTTGCAACATTCATACCCAGTATTCTTTCATACTTCTCAATATGCTTTGCCTGTTGAAAAGGATCCATTTATTCAATAATATAGAATTTAGGATGCATGTGTAACATTTGATACCTATGAAAGGCTCTATGTCTCTTCACTGATCTAATATTCCGAAAAATCACTTAATCATCTAATTGATTTGATTTAGCCAAACTCCTTGTAATAATTTTTGAAGATTGTGATTTTTCTATCCCCAGATCCTTGTTGTTCCTCTTCTTCACCCCTTTATAATTAGATTTTGGAGAAATATCAGTCTGCCTTTCGACTTCATCAAGTGCCCTTTGTATATCACTTTCCTTAGTGTCTTTATCTTCAACCCCAATCTTATCACTTTGTATTTGTAGAGGATTAATCTTGTGAGTCACTAAATCATGTAATACCTTATTTGGAGATGTGGAGCTATTGCAATGCAACCTTTCGCTTAATAACTTTCTCCTATTCTCCAAACCTGTAGTAGCAGGGTATGAAGCTAACGGCTTAGCTTCACTTGCTTTGGGTGTTTAGCCAAACGATTAATTTGATTTTCACTCTAGCACAACTTGGCCTAGTTTTATTAATAGTAGCAATATAAATATGGGGTTTCCAAATGCTGAAGGTACGGTAAGCAATACCTCTTTGGGGAAAAAAGGAAGGAAGAAGATTAGGGAAAGAAATCCACGCCATGCTTTGTGTTGTCTCCTCTATAGATTTAAATTTTGCATCATTCATTTGATAACAATAACCCACCCTATCATTGATGTAGTACACATTCTATGACATGATATTCACAAAATCTTCAAATTGATTGAATCTGATTAAAATGTGTCTGTTTCGCAGGTACCCTATTTCGCAATCTCCCTTTGATCCACATTGTTGCAGAATTAGCTTCCTAAGCTCATCCAACTTGGGCCACCCATATGTGAATTTCCCCACCACAGCGTATTGGGCTAAGGGTGACTGAGATGAAGAGGCTCGATCAGCCTTCGAAATTGACTGACCGGTGGTCAAATTCGCCATGGTAGGGTTGATTCTCATTGAGGTTCCGTTCGCAGCAACCTTTTAAAATATATAAAAGGATCTTTATACATAACACTAACATGGTGTTCTATTATTTCTTACAGGTGGAGCTTGCAAAACACCTTGTACTACAGGAAGAAGATTTTTGAAAAATTTCTTATAGGATTAAAGTAAAAAGACTTTGCTTATGTATTTAATTTTTTTGACAATTAGTAGAGATATGCAGGAGTATTAGTTTTTTTAGAAAGTGGTAAATATCTAGTGCATCAATCTTATGTATTGACCTGTACAAATTTATATAATTTTTAATTTCAACATTTGGGCAAATTTTTTGAAAGAAACGTGTAATGTGTATATAACAACTACTAAATAATTGTTGCTAAAGGTGAGTGGAAAATATTTATTTTTTTGAAATTAAAATTATTGTTGTTAAAAGCGTTTCTAACAGATTAAAACTATTATTTGCCAATTTTTTGCAACAACTAATATTGTTGGTAAAAAGTTTAACATGTGGAGCCATTAGATTTTGTTGCGAAAAGTTTTATAAGCCACAAATATACAAATGGAAAGATACAAGTTTCTTGGTTGCGTTGAGTCATATTTGGCAATGATATATTTTTTTGTTTCAAAAACTTTTTCCAGCAGCGTTTGTTGCAATAACTTTTGGATTGTTTCAAAAGTACTTTTGTCAAAAACATTCAATAAATGGAAACAAAAAATATTTTTGGTAAATACCTTCTCTCTTGTGGTGATGACATACGTTGGACATTGCAAGAGTAACTTCTTGAACCTCAGTCATGTCTCATGCAAAGGCTCACCTCCAATACGCTTGAAATTTTAAATTTGGAGACGAAGTTTCACCATCTTTGAGGGTGGAAAGAATCTCTCCATGAAGGCATCATTTAGCTCTTTCCACAAAGTGATAGAATCATTTGCAACTCTGTCAGCCATCTTGTAGCCTCTCCCGTTAAGGAGAATGGAAATAACCTCAACCTTACGAATTCTTGAGAGATATTCTTGTACATAAATGGTCCAAATAACTCCTTCGAATTACTAAGGTGTTCGTGGGGATTCTCATGGGCTAGACCCCCAAAAATTCCTTTAATCTGGAGCAATTGTATCATGGTTCCTATGATGTGAAACACAGTCCTCCGGTTGTAGAAGGAATATGGATTTCTCCTGTGGTTTGAATGACATTAATGGGCATGTCATTTAAATAATCCATGTTTTCCTTTTGACCATAGTGACTATCATTTTCACTTCCATGGTCACTCATTTTGTCAACCAGAAAATAAACCAACAACAACACCAAACAACAAATCTACTAAAACTAAAAAAATTAAAAAATCTAATTTCACAATTAGAATTCTCAACCACCATTCCTCGTAGCAGTGCCATTTTTAATAATGCTCAAATCACTCTCCGGAACCAATTAAAAGAGTGAGCGATTGTAGTCACTAAAAACTAAATGAATAGTCGTGGTCGAATCCCATAGTGAATGGTATATCATGGAGAAATCTTTATCATGAAATTTGGACTTTAATTTAGCTCATTTGTAATAGTAAGAAAAATTGGGTGGATGATACAACCAACTTAATATAAAGCTTTAGTTATCAATTATCGCAATTGAACTAAAATGTAGACAAAATCAAGAGTTAACAAGCAATCTAGAGGTAATTGTGATTCTCTATAGTGATGAACACTTATGATTAGGCTAAGTCATCTTCATTGACACTAATCATCTTTCGATCTCAAAGCATCTATGCATAGAATCTCATTTCTGTCTCATTTAAATGTCGATCTAAACAACCCAAAAACTTATTCTATTCTCTCTCCCAAGAACAGGCTGAATAAATCCAGCTCATAACCTCTTTTTCAAGAAAGTCAAAGACATCAAACCTAAATTGATAGTATTGAACTAATTACCCACTCAGATCAATCTCTTTTGAGCATCAACCAGAGATCAGAAGTAGCAATTAAGTTTGCAACTCCAACCCTTCCCATGGTAATTAGACCAAATTTATGTAACACCTCGTATTCGATAAAGACCTAAAATGGGGTAATGAGGAAGAACTCACAGCCAACACCTAGCCCATGGACCCTACACAGAGCCTCAGATGAGTCGTGAAGGGGACCATGGTCCGTGTGGTGGCCTATGGCAAGTCATCCAGGACATGCTGAGCAGGGATCCCTCCCACGAGGGCCTTAACGACCTGTGGAGAGGCATACGGGTTGTTATGACGCCCATGTGGGGGAGGCAGAACCTACCCCAAAGTTAGCTTCTTCCCACGAACCTCTAGACGGGTCTTGAAGAGGCAAACGAGTCATTAAGGTGGTCGTGAAGGCAAGGACATAGGGGGCCTCTACCTAGGACATTGGTCAAGGACCATGGCTCGTGGAGGTCTTTGACAGCTCGTGAAGGCCACCGTCCGGTGGTTGTGTCAGCTTTAAATTATAGGCTTTTTGGTCTTTTTCTAATTATTTTATCCTAACACTATGTCATTTTACTCTTACCTAGAAGTTCTATATAATTGTTTTTAATCCCAAATTTCCCCAATTAATATCATTCTCTCAATTTCCTAAAAGAAGAACAAGTCTTCCTCTCCAAAATATTTCTCTCTCTAGAAAACTTAAAGAAGAAGGAGTCAACCTAGGGTTTCAAGTCAAGCCTCAAATTCCACCATTGAAGGAAAGATCTTGACATTGAGGTATAATAGTTGTCATCCATGGAGTCCTTTCCTCCGTGGAGCCTCAAATTCTCCAATTTACAAAGTAAAAATTCCCCAATTGAGTTGGGGTTTCCTTCCATGTCATGGGTTCCTTTAAATATTGATTTATTTGATTGGTTTATGGATTATTATGCATGAATTGAATTATATTCCATAATTTTAAGATGAATCCCCATGAATCCATGCCTAACCCATGTTTTCTAGATATTGATGATAGAAGGGTGAATTATGGAATTATGCATGTTCCTACATAATTGATGAGATATTATGTAATTCCTTTAAGAGTAAAACCATATATGTTTTTGTTGTGTTTAATTTTTATGAAAGGATTACTCACATAACTACCTCATGCATGAATGTGCCAGGTTTTCTCACATAAAAGAATTAAAGTTTAGGAGCTATCCTAAGAATGAGGCAAGAGGCGATTACCCACGACCTCTAACGGAAGAGGAAAGGAGATTACCCATATCACATGATGTAAGGACAAGAAGAAATAAACCAAGTCCCTTAAAGAAAAGGTTACTTCATAAGTATCTCACGTGTGTTTTAAATGATGTCTACTTGCATTGACCATGTCTTATGACTATATTTTCTAACTCGTTCATATCATGTTTTAACTTGGCTATTGCATATTATGAAAATATCCCTTTATCATGATTTTATTGATTCATACATGGATATCATACTTGGTACATGTTTTGTACTAACACATATTCTCTCCTATATTTCCCCAAATATAGGGACCGACCTTAGAGATTCACACTTCCGTGGCTAGGGATCTTATATAAAAAACTTGAAGATTGGTGAGTCCTTATAGCCCGGGGACTGAGCTTTGGTTTTCCAGTTGTCTTTACTTTCAGTTTTCGAACTTGATGTATGCGCTATGCCCCGATCAATCATATGTACTATATGGTTTTGAGATGATTTTTAGACCTCAACTTTATTGTACAAAACTTTTATATGTTGAAACTGTCATTTAAATCTCTTATATTATATTATCTTGTATGATGAATGCTAAGTGGCTTGTATGGGGTCTATTAGGGTGTTATACACCATGTTACGCCTAGGGGCTACCATAGGTCATGACAATTTATGTATGAACAACAAAAAAACAGAGCATATCACAATACCCACTACATTAAATCAACACCTAACGTCATTTGAGCACCCCCCTAAATCTAGGAATTTTATCCACCCATCACAAAACATAAAGAAATTATACCTTCCATGAAAGTAGTCATAGGCAACTTGAAATCAAGAAATTAAGAGTAAATTCACTTTGCATTTAACTTCAATTTATCAAATGCAAAACTCCAAGTTGTAAAACCCCAAAAGCTATAAAAGTATTCTTCAAAGATGAAGTGTTCTCAAACTGTCTAAACCTCTCAAGAGAGAACTTTCTGAACTATTTTTCAAACTACCTAAAAGATTTATCCTTTTATCAATTTATTTTGATTACTTTATTTTTGTCACAATGAATATGTTGAGAATATTTTCTTTATTGATTAAATCGTTATTCTTTGTGAAATTATATTTTTTACATGTCATTGATTACATTTTATTAATATTCATTATAGTATTATTAACATAATCTAAGAATATACTGATAGACGGATATTTTATTAACCAATAATTTTTTGCAGCGATTTGAGTCCATTATACTGTATAAATGTGGTTTGTTTTCTATATAAGTCTTAGTTAGCCACAAAGAATAGTGGTGCGAATAAAATCCTAAATTTTTTTCTCGGTCCCATTTTTTCTATTACAAAAGCCAAGAGAAAATGACATAACTAGTCCCTTAACTATAAGAATAGGTCTTAAACGGTCCCTTAACTATACTTTTGTCAGATTTAGTCCTTTAACTTGTCACGACCCAAGGTAGCCCCTAGGTCGTAACATGGCGTATAAGACCCCTAAAGGCCACATACAAGCTACTCAGTATTCATCATACAAGATAATAGAACATAAGAGATTTAAAAGACAGTTTCAACATATCAAAGTTTCATAGAGAAAGTGGAATTTCTAAACATCGTCTCAAAGGCTATATATTACAAAAGAGTTCATCGGGACACAGCTCGTACATCAAGTTTAAAAAAACTGAAAGTAAAGATAAAAAGGGAATCAAGCTCGGTCCGTAGAATATGAGGACTCACCACAACTCGAAATCTCTCCAGCAACCTCTAGCCATGAAACAGAGAACCCTGAAAGTCCAACCCTACATTTGAGGAAATGTAGGCAAGACTATGTGGTAGTACAAAATATGTACCAAGTATGACAGCCATGCATAAAACATTTGATAACCTGAGAAAAGGCACATTTTCATATAGTTCAATGACCAAGCTAAGACATGGATGTAAGTAGAAGAAATAAGTCACAAAACATGGTCAAGGCAATTATACGTCATCTCAAGTCACATGTGAGATACTTCATGAAGTAACCTTAGTTCATCATAGCTTGCTTGTGGAAAGTAGTCTTAACCGACATATAAGAACATGTGAGCTATTAACATGGAATCTCGTGTCTCCCACACCGAAAAGGGGTTGTCCCACTTGACATGGTAAGGACCGTGAACTTCTATCTTATGTGGATCCTTTAGCTAATGTCTATCTAGACAATCCTATGTTGGCACATAGTTATGGGACATGGGTAATCGCCACTTGTCCACTAGGTACTAAGCTTTAACTTCCACGGAATAGTTCTTGATTATATTCATCTTTTTTTTTAAAGGAAACATGGGTGATCACCTCTTGTTCTTGCATCATGTGACATGGGTAATTGCCTCTTGTCTTTCAATAGAGAGCATGGGTAGTCGCCTCCTGCCATAAAATTAGAATAGCTCCTTAACATTGGTTCATTTTTTGTGAGAAAGTCTTTAAACCTTAATAACCCTTTTTATCTAAAATTATTCTTTAATAATCATGCTTTCATGTGTATGTGAGCAATCCTTTCAACAACACAACAACAACAACATCACTGATACTTCAATCTCAAAGCATCCTCGAAACATTTACATCAATTTCATATGAACATGCATAATTCCATAATTCACCTTTAATAGTTAAGACCCACTTTCAGTCATCAATATCTAGAAAACATGGGTTAGACATGGGCTAATGGGAATTCACCATAAAATCATGTAATTATATCAATTCATGCTCGATAGATCATAAAACAATCAATTAAATCAATATTTAAAAGAACCCATGACATGGAAGAAAACCCTAACTCAATTGGGGAATTCTAACTCTGTAAATTGGAGAATTTGGGAACTCAATGGAGAAAAGGGCTCCATGAATGAAAACTATCATACGTCAATGACAAAAGCTTTCCTTGAATAATGGAATTGGAGGCTTGACTTGAAATCTTAGGTTGACTATTTTTTCTTCAAGCTTTCTAGAGAGAGAAATATTTTGAGGAGGAAGACTTGATCTTCTTTTAGGAACTTGAGAGAATAATTTCAATTGGGGAAATTAGGGGGGTAAAACGACCCAAAAGACCGTACCATAAAACTGAAAAAAAGGAAAGGCAGGAACTCGCCAAAATCAACTCGGCAACTCGCCGAATGAGCCTATAGCTCGCTGAAAGTTCCAATGAGTTGACTCATGGACTAAGCCAACTCCGAGACTGCGAATGTATTTCGGTGACTCACCAAATAAAATGGTGAGATCACCTAAAGTTCCAGGACAACTAGATGCAGAAATCAGGCCAAAAGGTGAGAAGGGCTACTAGGCGGATCATCGAGTCGTTGTTACATAATCTTTCCCTTGGGATCATTCTTCCTCGAATGAGATTCAAGACATCATAAGGAAGGTAGAAAATTAATCTAACATCCCATCATGCATGCAATTACATAAATGTACATATCCGAGGAGGAAACATTGACTCCAAGCTAAAGCATGTTAAAAACATCATATCATGAAGTGTATATGTAACTCATACTCAAATGCACATAAACAAGTAGAAATCAATCAAATAAACTCATTGTATTCAAAATTTAAGTTTTTCATGTATAATGCATAATGAGGAAATAATAGGAATATCTAAGACACATGACATCTAGAGAGTAAACCAAAAGAAGTATAATACGTAGCTTGAGTAGGATTGGAAGGAAAGAGATCAGAATAATGGGACATCATATCGGTCTTGGCCTTCCATGTAGCACCCTCAACTGAATGATTCCTCCAAAGAACTTTCACGGAAGAAATTTTGTTATTCCTCAACATCTTGACTTGATGGTGTAAAATCTCAACCAGAACTTTCTCATAAGAAAGGTTATATTTAACTCCCAAACCTTCTAAGGGGATTATAGATATCAGATCACTAACACATTTCTTCAAAAAGGAGATACGGATAACTGGATGCACCGATACCAATTCATTAGGCAAATCAAGTTCATAAGCAACCTTGCCAACTCACCTCAAATCTAATATGGGCCCACATAGCGGGAACTAAGTTTCTCTTTCTTCCCAAATTTCATCACACACTTCGTGGGTTAAATTTTCAAGTAGATCCAATCATTTACCTCAAATTCAAGATTCATTCTTCTAACATCGACATAGGACTTTTGTCGTCTTTGAGTCATTTTCAACCTTTCTCGAATAAGTTGAACTTTCTCCATAGCCTCATGTACTAACTCGGGACCTATTAGGTCAACTTCACCCACCTCAAACTAACCTATTGGAGATCTAATTTACCTCAAATTCAAGATCCCTTCTTCTAACATGGGCATAGGACTTTTGTCGGCTTTGAGCCATTTTCAACCTTTCTCTAATAAGTTGAACTTTCTCCATAGCCTCATGTACCAACTTGGGACCTATTAGGGCAATTTTTCCCACCTCAAACCAACCTATTGGAGATCTACACCTCCTACCATATAGGGCCTCAAATGGAGCCATAATAATGCTTGAGTGATAGCTATTATTGTACGCAAACTCAATCAAAGGAACATGATCATCCCAATTACACTTGATATCAATTACACATGCTCTGAACTTATCTTCCAAAGTTTGGATAGTATGCTCCGCTATCCCATTGGTTTGTAGATGAAAGATTGTACTAAACATAACACGAGTACCAAAACCATTTTGGAAAGATTTCCTAAACTGAGAAGTGAATTGGGTACCACAAACGGAGATAATGGATAAAGGAACGCCATACAACATCAATATTTCCTTCAAGTACAACTTGGCATAGTCTTCCGCCAAATAAGAAACCTTGATGGAATGAAATGAGCCGATTTCGTCATTTGATCTACAATAACCCAAATCAAGTCATGTTGTCGCCCGGTGTGAGGCAACCCAACAATGAAGTCCATGTTCAAGTCTTCACACTTCCAAGTAGGAATGCTAATATCTTGAGATAAACCTCCTAGCTTTTGATGCTCAACTTTCACTTGTTGACAATTGGGACACATATCCACAAATTCTACAATATCTTTCTTCATCCCATTCCACCAATATATCTCCCGCAAGTCGCGGTACATCTTGGTGGCTCCCCGGTGAATGGAATATCTAGCACTATCGACTTTTGACAAGATCTACTCTTTCAAGTTATCTTCATTAGGAACACACAAACGACCTGGATATCTAAGTACCCCATCTCTCCCTTCGAAGAAAGCCTCCATGAACTTTTTAAGCACGACTTCCTTTAATTCCACAAAAATCAGATCGAGACCTTGCTTGGCATTCACAAATGCCACAAAAGATGATTTTGAAGCATTGTGAACCATAACACCACCCTTGGTAGAGTCAACTAGCCGATCGAATACCGAAATGGGCCAAGCTATGAGCATCTCAAACTAACTCTTTTTTATCATTCTCAATATGAGAAACACTGCCCATCGATAATCGACTCAGATCATCTGCCACCATTTTTCCTTACCGGGGGATAGAGAACACTCATGTACACTACTTCGCAAAGAGGAACGAAAAGTCTGAAAAGAACAAGAAAATGAAGACCTGAGGATTGTCGAGTCCACTTGGGGAATCACCGAAGTGTCTCACTTCGCCTTTTGTTCCAGTGTGCTGAGCCCTAAAGGAAAGGATCAAGTTGGCGGAAAAAGGGAGCAGTCGGCGCATCGCTGAGGAGGTCCACGAAGCAGTACTATGTCGCCCAATGACCCAGAGCATGACGATGCCGAAGGATGGTGCAAGACGGCGATGAACTACACCAAAGGGCGAATCGCCGAGTTGATCGGCGATTTTGACTAATGTCGCCGAGTGATTCGCCGCAACACAGATTCTTGAAAACTATAAATACTCATGGAGAGATATAGCTTAGTATCAGATTTTAGTATCACATTTTTAGTATCAGATTAAGAATATAATTTTAGTACTTTTTATTTTTACTCTCAAGTTGGTAAGGGTTTGAAGACTTGAAGAAGAAAAGGGTTTCACCTCTTTCAATTTGGAAATGGGTCTCTTGGAGTCTTCTTTCTTTTCTCAAATCAAGACTTATTTCTATATACCCATTTGATTTCAAAATCATTGAAGGTATAAATTTATATCTCTTGATGTGTGGCTAAAAGCCCCCATTCTTGGGGTGTGATTTAGCAAATATGTGTTGATATTATTGTTGGGTCTTGCTTGCTGATAGGTTAGATGTATTTTAATGGTGGTTTCACCTAGTGGTTGTGGTTTAATTTAATGGGTTTGTAGTTGCAAATACAAAGCCACCCATGTGGTTTAAGCTTGCCCGAGAGGGAGGTCGCGAAACCAAGACCGCTAGACTGATGGACTAAGGAGTGGGTCGACATGAGGTTCAGCCTGAGAGGGTGAGACCTAGTCCCATATCCTAACACTCAGTTCGAGAGAGTGACTGGGGTAAGGTGTAGGCTGGCCTTCATGCGGCTAATGGGTGTCCGAGAGGAATGTATTTGAAACAAGGTAAGTTGCCCGAGAGGGAACTTATTTCCATCAAAAGCTTTACCTAGTCACTATTATCTTGCAAATTTCCTATCAAAAGCATGTACCCAACTATGTATCTCAACTTTTATTGCGGTCACGCCCCAAGAACTCTTCCTCATACTTGATTTCCTTGTTATTTTTGTTATTTTTGTTATTTTTGCTTACTAGTGACAAAAACCCCATTATTATTTGACACTTTTGTTTCCCCTTTTAATTTACAATGTTTTTAATCGTTAATTTCTTTAGCTAAGATTAGTTAGAACTAAATTTTATTTTTCTGTTAATTCTCGAAACCACTCTCTTGGGACACGACCCCAACCCTTGGTTTGGTTACTATATTATCGACGATCATAGACACTCGAACCGTAAGTTTGTGTCGCTGGTCACGATAAGCATCAATTCTATAATCAATAGAAGCATAAAATGAGTGAAGCAAATCTATACCAAGGATAATATCAAAATCTAACATATCAAGCTCTACAAGGTCAACATGAATGACTCTATGGGACAATTTCTATAGACCCTCTTAGCCACAACAAAATTGCCAACAAGAATAGAGACAAAAAAAAGGATCTAACAACACATCCAGAAGAATATCAAACCTCATAGTCACATATGGTGTCACAAAAGACAAGGTAGCATGGGGTCAAGTAAAGCATAAACATCAATTTGGAAGACTTTCAACATACCAATAACCACATCGGGGGACCTTTCTTATTCTTCACGAGTCTAAAGTTCATAAAATATGTTTTTCTTCTGACTTTCACTAGGACCGGATTAAGGATTAGGTTGAGCTCATCGACGATTGTCTCCCTCATTCTTAGAAACTGAGGGACAATCCCTTATATTGTGTTTCATCTTACCACAACCAAAGCAAGCATTGGAACCCGCTAGACACCTACCCTCATGCTTCTTTCCACATTTGGCACCAGTAGGCAATGAAGATCCCCCACAATTTCCTCCTTGACATTTTGTGCTAGGACTCCTATCTTTGTTGAACTTAGGAGGAGCATTGGAGGAACCGTGGCTGGAAAACCTTTATCAAAACTTAGAATGACCATGCCCATCGGACCTTGAATATGAGAAGTTACCATCACCGATCTTAGCCTCCATTGTCTCCCTAGACCTTTCCTTAAGTTTCTCCGCTTCAATTTGTTGAGCATGAACCATGATAAGAGAATTGTCCATATCATTGACAAGAATAAGGGTATCGCATTACCTAACCACCATCTCATACACTCTCTAAATGAAGTTACTCATCTTTGCCCTAGGATCAACAACCATAGTAGGAGCATATAAAGATAATTGTGTGAACTTCAAAGCATATTCCTTCACACTCATATTTCTTTAACAAAGGTTGATGAACTCAAGCACCTTTGCAGTCCTTGTCTCAAGGGTAAATAACCTATCAATAAAAGGAACTTCGAATTTTTCCTAATCAATAGGACCCATATCAACTATTCACCCTTCTTTCCATTGGTTGAACCATAATTGAGCAATACCCTTAAGTTCGTAAGCGGCCAATTCCTCCTTTTCCACAGGCGTCACTCTCATGTTCATCAACACCTTGTAAACATCATCAATGAACACTTGAGGGTCTTCCTTAACCCTAGAGACATGAAACTCTGGAGGATTCATTCTAGTGAAGTCTCTCACTCTAGTTGTCGTCGTACCTACATTTGGGTTCACGGGAGCCACAACCTCCCTATTGTCTTGGGTCGTCATGGCTTGAGCCAACACTTGAAAATAATCCCTAAACTCTACATTAGTCACTTCCTCGGCCAAAGGTTCAACCGGAACTTGAGGATCTTGAGGAGGAGCTTCTCGATTCGCATTCTCTCCAACATTCTTTCTAGCATATTCCCTTCAAGTGGTCATATCATGTAGAGCATCGGAGAAGGATTAGGAGAGAGACATTAGAGAGTTAAAATTTGTCACACGACTTTAGAGTATTGAAAGAAGTGGAGTTTTCCAAACATCTTCAACCCTCAACTGAATGATTCCTCAAAAGAATTCTCACGGAAGAAATTTTGTTATTCCTCAACATCTTGACTTGACAGTCTAAAATGTCAACCAGAACTTTCTCGTAAGAAAGGTTATGTTTAACTCCCAAACCTTCTAAGGGGATTATAGTTGTCAGATCACCAACACATTTCTTCAAATAGGAGATACGGATAACTGGATGCATTGATCCCAATTCATTAGGCAAATCAAGTTCATAAGCAACCTTGCCAACTCACCTCAAATCTGATATGGGCCCACATAGCGGGAACTAAGTTTCCCTTTATTCCCAAATCTCATCACACCCTTCATGGGTTAAATTTTCAAGTAGATCCAATCATTTACCTCAAATTCAAGATTCATTCTTCTAACATCGACATAGGACTTTTGTCGGCTTTGAGTCGTTTTCAACCTTTCTCTAATAAGTTGAACATTCTCCATAGCCTCATGTACCAACTCGGGACCTATTAGGTCAATTTCACCCACCTCAAACTAACCTATTGGAGATCTAATTTACCTCAAATTCAAGATCCCTTCTTCTAACATCGGCATAGGACTTTTGTCAACTTTGAGACATTTTCAGCCTTTCTCTAATAAGTTGAACTTTCTCCATAGCCTCATGTACCAACTTGGGACCTATTAGGGCAACTTCTCCCACCTCAAACCAACCTATTGGACATCTACACCTCCTACCATATAAGGTCTCAAATGGAGCCATAATAATTCTTGAATGATAGTTATTGTTGTATGCAAACTCAATCAAAGGAAAATGATCATTCCAATTACATTTGATATCAATTACACATGCTCTGAACTTATCTTCCAAAGTTTGGATAGTATTCTCCACTATCCCATCGGTTTGTGGATGAAAGATTATACTAAACATAACACGAGTACCAAAACCATTTTGGAAAGATTTCCTAAACTGAGAAGTGAATTGGGTACCACAAACGGAGATAATGCATAAAGGAACGCCATGCAACATCAATATTTCCTTCAAGTACAACTTGGCATAGTCTTCCGCCAAATAAGAAACCTTGATGGGAATGAAATGAGCCGATTTCGTCATTTGATCTACAATAGCCCAAATTAAGTCATGTTGTCGTCGGGTGTGAGGCAACCCAACAATGAAGTCCATGTTCAAGTTTTCCCACTTCCTAGTAGGAATGCTAATATCTTGAGATAAACCTCCTAGCTTTTCATGCTCAACTTTCACTTGTTGACAAAGGAAAATGATCATCCCAATTACACTTGATAACAATTACACATGCTCTGAACTTATCTTCCAAAGTTTGGATAGTATGCTCCGCTATCCCATCGGTCTGTGGATGAAAGATTGTACTAAACATAACACGAGTAACAAGACCCTTTTGGAAAGATTTCCAAAACTGAGAAGTTAATTGGGTACCACGATCGGAGATAATAGATAAGGGCACTCCATGCAACATCACCATTTCCTTCAAGTACAACTTGGCCTAATCTTCTGCCAAATAACAAATCTTGATGGGAATGAAATGAGCCGATTTCGTCATTTGATCTACAATAGCCCAAATTAAGTCATGTTTTCGTCGGGTGTGAGGCAACCCAACAATGAAGTCCATGTTCAAGTCTTCCCACTTCCTAGTAGGAATGCTAATATCTTGAGATTAACCTCCTGGCTTATGATGCTCAACTTTCACCTGTTGACACTTGGGACACATATCCACAAATTCTGCAATATCTTTCTTCATCCCATTCAACCAATATATCTCCGGCAAGTCGCGGTACATCTTGGTGGCTCCCCGATGAATGGAATATCTAGCACTATGGAATTCCGACAAGATCTGCTCTCTCAAGTCATCTACATTAGGAACCCACAAACGACCTTGATATCTACCCCATTGGGAGAAAGCCTCCATGAACTTTTTAAGCACCACTTCCTTTAATTCCACAAAAATTAGATAGAGACCTTGCTTGGCATTCACAAATGCCACAAATGACGATTTTGAACCATAACACCACCGTTGGTAGAGTCAACTATTCGAACACCCAAATGGGTCAAGCTATGAGCATATCAAACCAACTCTTTTTTATCATTCTCAATATGAGAAACACTGCCCATCGATAATCAACTCAGAACATCCGCCACCACATTTGCCTTACTGGGGGGTGGGATAGAGGACACTCATGTCATAATCTTTCAATAATTTAAGCCATCTCCTTTGGCGAAGATTTTGATCCTTCTGGTTGAACACATATTTCAAACTCTTGTGGTTGGTAAAGACATCCACATGAACACCACACAAATAATGCCTCCAAATATTTACGACAAAAACAACCATTGCTAGTTCAAGGTCATAGGTCGGATAATTCTTTTCATGAATCTTAAATTGCCTTGAAGCATAGGCAATGACATTCTCATTTTGCATAAGGACACATCCTAATCCAAATCTCGAGGCATCACAATAAACAAAAAAACCATCTATTCCTTCCGGTAAAGTAAGCACCGAAGATGAATTAAGTCTATCTTTCAATTCTTGAAATCTCTTTCCACACACTTCGAACCATATAAACTTAACCTTCTTTTGAGTCAATCCCATCAATAGAGAAGCGTTCGAAGAGAACCTTCAACAAACCTTCTATAGTAATCGGCTAGACCCAAGAAACTTCTAATATCTGAAGGGGTTTGAGGTCTAGGCCAACTTTTAACCGCATCCTTCTTCTAAGGATCTACCTCAATGCTCTTACCAGACACAATATGATCAAGAAAAGCCACAAGGCTTAGCCAAAACTCACATTTACTAAACTTTGCAAATAGTTGTTGGTCCTTGAGGACTTTCAACACAATCCTCAAATGATTGGTATGCTCATCTTCACTTCTCGAATAGACCTATATGTCATTAATAAACACAATCACAAACATGTCAAGGTATTTTCTGAACACCCTATTCATCAAATCCATAAATGTCACTGGAGCATTTGTCAAACCAAAAGATATTACCAAAACCTTATATTGACCATACCGAGTTCAAAAAACAATCTTTGGAATATCATATTCTTTCACCCATAATTGGTGATAACCTGACCAGAGGTCAATTTTGTAGAAGTAACTTTCTCCTTGAAGTTGAAATCATCTATCCTTGGAAGAGAATACTTATTCTTGATAGTTACCTTGTTCAATTACCGGTAATCAATCACATACGAAGCGAATTATCTTTCTTCCTAACCAACAAAATTAGAGCACCCAATGGAGAGATACTTGGTCAGATGAAACCCTTATCCAACAAATCTTTCAAGTGCTCCTTTAATTCCTTAAGTTCTAAAGCGGCCATACCGTAAGGAGGAATAGAAATAGGTTGCGTATCTGCAAGAAGTCCATTACAAAAATCTATTTCTTTTTCGGGAGGAATACCGGGTAAATCATTTGGAAGCACTTCCAGAAACTCATTAACAACGGGGACCGACTCAAGAGTAGGTGTCTC
This sequence comes from Solanum piurae, assembly GCA_029582685.1. Lineage (NCBI taxonomy): Eukaryota > Viridiplantae > Streptophyta > Magnoliopsida > Solanales > Solanaceae > Solanum > Solanum piurae. The sequence goes on along the minus strand of JAJOOO010004263.1, from coordinate 19,087 downwards.
AGAATCTACATCCTTCACCCTAACTAGATAATAAATGCAATGTAACACCTGTAAAACTAGTAGGTGAAAGTAGAGCCTTATGTGAGAGCCTTATGTCAGCAGACCCTTTTTCCGTGTCGGAGTTGTGCTCTGGGGTCTCAGATACGGGCCTCTTGCCCTTTCCTTTGCCTCCCTTTGGAGGCTCTGTTCTTCCCTTTTTAGGAGGATTGCCTCCTCCTTCATTTATAACTATGCCCCGTGCTCTTTTACGGGGCGGCATGTCGAGGTTGGTTCTATCCATATCTGCAAAAACATCAAAAAGAGTTAGATTCATTCCAAGAAAAATTGGATAAAAGTAGTTGCCGACAGACTCGCCGAATAGGTTTGGCGAGCCAGATTGGGCTCGTCAAAAGGATTGGCTCAAAATTTCCAAGAAAAATAAGGCATGTCGGTGATGGGAGGGACCTTTCGGTGAATTGCCGACAATATACGGCGAGAAAGGACAAGCCCACCAAAAGTTACAGTGCATTTTAAGGGTAAGGGGCGCAGAAAGGGTGATCAAGAATGACTTTTGGTGAGTCGTCGAGTGCACTCGATGAACTCGGGCTTCTCGCCAAAAGTTACAAAACCCAAACTCAATTTAAGCATTAAATTAAAGGCGATATAGGGGGATTCAGCAAACTGCCGAGTGGTTCGGCGAGCTCGATCCAGCTCGCCAAACCGCCTAATGTGCCTACTTTCAACCTCATCTTCCAAATTAAACCCCGCAGCCTCCGAAAACAAAATCAAAGCATGGACTATTTCAATTAGACGTAGACCCATTACACCCATGCCCCGAGGATACTAAGTCTTCTCCCGATTTGGCCAAATTTGGCCATATGATGACTTTAGCCCTTAAGAATGACGTCAACCGCTTCATCATTTGTCAAAGTACATCATTTAGCACAAATGTGGGTTACTTAGACTTCACCCGACTAAACCCAACAACAACAAAACACAACCCAACAAGATTGATCAATTTTAAGCATTAAATTTTAGGAAAAATCAACAATATAGGCAATTTAGGCAAGATATTCAAATTAAACTCTGCAAATAAGCACACAATCATGAAATCAGAGAGGCCCATCACACATCACTAAGATAAGAGCAATTTCAAATGCGTAAAAATCACTAAATTTGAATTCGGGGTTTGGAAAATTAACCTTTAATGCTGATTAAATAAGTTGAAATGCTAGGCGGCAAAGATATCCAACTCCGAACGCACAATTGACGACTAGAAATTGGTAAAAATATACGAAAATACAGGGAAATATAGTGTGGGTGTGAGTTTGGGAAGTTAAAAAGTGAGGGAATGTGAAAGAGTTTGAAAGTTTAAACCTTTGGCCTTAAAAACCATCCAGTTCTGACCCATTTGGCAACATTAGTGTTGCTCGCCAACCCACTTAGGTGACACGCCGAGTGGGCACTTACCTCGCCAGTTTTACAGGACCTCCAGTTAAAGTACGTGTCTAAACGGTGGACTAAATAACGATCGATGACCTATTTGGCGACACGCCAATTTACTCCTGGGCTCGCCGAGTTTTACATTCTCAAACCTTAGAATTTCTTGAGTCCAACAGTGGTCCAAGTCAGGTTCGCCGACCTCTTCGCGAGTTGCTGACTGGACATTTAGCTTGCCAACTTACACTTTTCGAATACATTCTACAGTTCAACCTGCAAATTCAACACACGAATATTTCTAAAACAAAATGAAAGCAGTGAAATTTGGGTTGCCTCCCAAGAAGCTCCATAGATAACATCGTGGTACGACGCACTTCCCCACTCAATTTTGATTCGTGGGGTAGAGACGAGACAACTCATGACCCATTTGGGTCTCCAGCAGCTGAATAGATATGGAATGGGAAGCAGTCATCTGATTCAATAGTGAGACATTCTCTTTTGTATTATTTAACACTCTATCGTGTAGAGAATGAGTGAGAGTATCTCTTTTACTTGTCCACCCTCACACTCCTTGGGCTTCATACGCTTGTGAGGGGGAATGTAGCTCTCTATCTTTTTGTATGGTACCTCCAATTCCATAATCTGTTTAGCCATGAGATCCAGCTGAGTCAACAATGTGGCCAAAATTTGGTCCTTCTTAGTCTCTTTATTGGTCTTGGTCATATAATCAAGGAGATGGGCTGCTATTGCATATGGTGGTCGTGTGCACCACCTGGAGAAATTTGATCAGCCACTACTCTGTTCTCCGGACCAAGACCTCTATAGAAGCAATCCAATAGCATTTTATCTAAGATTCCATGATCTGGGCATTGTAGCAATAGTGACTTAAATCTCAGCCACAACTCATGGATTGACTCACCCTCCAATTGACTTAAACTTAGGATGTTATCCCTAAGAATCATCATTCTCATAGGATAGTGGTCCATTTGGTCACCATTGCTACAAGACATGCTCCTTTATTTTTTTCTAAACAAGAAACATGAAAACCAAAACAAAAGTAAATAGATTCAACTATAACTAGAAAGAACAAAATTCAACTTAACCAAAGAATCTTAACCAAAACAACTCCACGGCAGCGGTGCCATTTTGATTAATGTTTCAATGACACTTCATCCAATTCTAAGTGTTAACAATCGCTAGTCAGTATAATAACCCAACTAAGTGAGTTAGGGTCGAATCCCACATGCAGTGGTACGTGTTTAAAATTCATTAGGAAAGTACGAATGTGCTCAAATCAGCCATAGGAATAGACAATATCGAATAAAGACATAATTCAACAGGGTTTTTTTGTTTTAATTATCAACTACAGCAACAACAAATAACACGAAATGACAATAATGAGATGGGCTTTTGGGATGTGATTCGATTATAGGCTAATATAGACAAATGGGTAATTGCAACTGTTAGAAAATAGCTGTAAATTAGTGACTAAGCTAGACTATAGAGAGGTAAATTTTCTCTCGAACAATTTAGCCCAAATCAAGTTGATTTCTCTCGAATATCAACAAGCATGCAAAATAAGAACAACCTACGCTTTAGTCCATTCACTCTCTCGAGTTGAATGTGTGGAAAAGGGTTTAGGATTCACTCTCTCGAGTTGAACCCATGACAACCCAATACCCACCGACCATCAATCAATAATCTTGGTTTAAAAACCTCTCTCTCGAGCAAGCCAAATTAAACCTCAATTAATGATTAAAATCACTTCTAAAGAACATTTAAACTAACAATTAGCAATACCCATAAGCTAAATCAGCCCTTAATCACTCACCCCCGAGAATTGGGGTTTCAGCTAGACATCATAAAATATAAAAATCATTAGTAAATTGTGTTTCCATCAACTAGGTAAGATTAATTTCGTCTTTACAAAGGTCCAAATTGAGGAATCTCAAAGACCCATTTCCAATTTCTCAAAAGTGCAAAACTTCAATTCTTCAAAGCTAAGGAAAAACTTGTCTCAATACTCTGAATTCTAAAAATTCAAAAATATGATACTTGCTAATGATAAAAGCTTCTAAACTAAATGTTCAAAAACGTATTTATAGTCGCCAAAAATATGCTGCGAAGAGAAATTCAGCGCAGTAAATCGGGCTCGCCAATCCACTCGGCGATGCGCCTTTTAGCAAATTCCATCATATTTCTGTCTTGGCCTTCAGTATCCTCTAGGTCTGTAACTTTGGACGAACTAACACTGCATCGCGGAACCTACTTGGTTATCCACCGACTGCACCTTTCTCTCGCCGACTTTATTTTCCCTTTCAGATCTTGGCACACTGGAACTTTAGGCGGTCAAGAAACCCTCCGGTGACTCGCAAGTAGACTTGGCGATCACCAGGATTTTTTTTCTTCCTTCTTTCAGCTCGCTTCGTTCCTTTTTGCAAATTAGTGTCCTTGCTTTGTTCCTCAATCCAAATACTTGGAAATCAAGGATTTCCCATAAGTTATTGGCACAAAATAAGAATTTGAGGACACTATATCATTATAAATAAAGACCTAAATGAGTTCAAATCTCAGACTCATCAACACCCCCAACTAAAACTTTTGCTTGTCCTTAAGTAAAACTCAAGTTCAGCAGTTAAAAAAGGATGTCTCAAATAGTGCTGCACAAAGTTCAATCATGAATGCACACAACAAGACTTAATTTACTTATACAAGGATCAATTATGCACTCAAAGATTTAAGTTGTGACTCACCATTATCAAAGATTCTCAAGTTCACAATACTTGCTTCAAATGCCAAGTTCAAGAACAACAAAGGTACTCAAATGCCCTCACACAAAGATGATTCCACACATACACACAATTTTTCAACAATTTATAGCTTTGGAATCACAAACAACTCTCACACTCACAAAGATGAACACATGCATGACTCCACCCATAGGTTTGACCTTATTTTCCAATAAACACTTGCTTCAACTCACTCAACAAAAAAAAAAGGTCTTATCAAGGCTTGTAACGGGGTTGAGTGTAAATATATGGTCATTTAGGCTCAATGTTTGTTATCCTCATGAAATGTGGTATGAACAACACTTCCTTTCCTTTTCTTCATCATTCTGATTTATGATCAAAATTCACCCCATTATTCACTTTCCATGGAATACCAGGCACCCCATTTGTTTTGTGACTTTCACAACTTTATTCCACAACTTTTTCATTCTTCTTCTTTTTCATTCATTTTTTTTCTTTTTCTCTCTTTTTTTTATGGAGGGGTTCCATCTTTCTCAAAACCATGGGTCAAGGGGACTTCTTTGCACTTCTTGATTTACCTTCTCTTTTCACCACATCCCCAACTTAGGCTTTTGGCCTAAGTTGGCTATTCAAACAAACCACACTTCATGAGGATTATGGGTGAAGGGATAAATAGTGGTCTCATTTGCATCAAGTTTCTTCCAAGAAAAGGCTAAAGCTCAAAGGGTGCTCAAGCAAGTTCACACACTCACAAGGTAGGCCACAAAAGAGGTATAATGTCAAATTATTTCACTCTTTAAAATTGTTGCCTAAGATCATTTCAATAGGTTGCATCACTTAGTCAACCGGACCAATATGGAAAATTCTAGGTGTCATCACACATGGTTCACGATAAGCTCATCACACAAGGCATTGACACCAATGTCAAACAAGACTCCACACTTTCGCTAGTGTGAGATGTTCATCACAAGAGACTCAATCTGATAACCGTCTAGTCACAACGAGATGTAAAAAGTTTACATATTATCTATGTAACTTTATTTGGCCTCATCATAGCCGCACATTCATGTTTGTTAGATTGAGAGCACCATTCAAGTCATCGGTATTGATCATAATTGATACTCAAATTTGCACAAGAACAACCACATTCAAACATAATAAAAAAGGATGGAAATTTTTTTAGAAGGGTCCAAAAACCATTTTCAATTAAAACAAAGAGCCACAAGCTCAAATATCCACATCACAGCGCTAAAACACAATATATAGCACAATATATACAGAAAAGTCATATCACAAGAGGTAGGTATGGAAATACCTTACCCCACCACAAACAAAGAGCAATTTGTCCTCAAATGCAATAAAAACATCAAAAAATCAATAAAAGAAGACAAATAGGGAGGTAAAAAGAAGTCTTATCTATGCAGTCGCTCCATCTGTCGGGGCATCAGTGCCCGGTGCAACACTCTAAACATGGGCATCAGTGCCCGGAGTCACCTCAGAAGTAACATGAAAATATAGGAAAATATAGTGTGGGTGTGAGTTTGGGAAGTTAAAAAGTGAGGGAATGTGAAAGAGTTTGAAAGTTTAAACCTTTGGCCTTAAAAACCATCCAGTTCTGGCCCATTCAGTGACATTAGTGTTTCTCGCTGACCCACTCGGTGACATGCCGAGTGGGCACTCACCTCGCCATATTTTACAGGACCTCCAGTTAAAGTGGGTGTCTAAACAATGAAATTAATCGTGATCACCGACCTATTTGGTGACACACCGATTTACTCCTCTGCTCACCGAGTTTTACAGACTCCAACCTTAGAATTTCTTGAGTCCAACAATGGTCCAATTTGGGCTCGCTGACCTCTTCGGCAAGTCACCGACTGGACATTTAGCTCGCCAACTTACACTTTTCGAACACTTTCTACACTTCAACCTACAAAATCAACACACGATTATTTCTAAAACAAAATGAAGGCAGTGAAACTTGGGTTGACTCCCAAGAAGTGCCTTAGTTAAAGTCATGGCACGACGCACTTCCCCATTCAATTTTGATTCGTGGGGTAGAGACGAGACAACACATGACCCATTTGTGTCTTCAGCAGCTGAATAGATATGGAATGGGAAGCAGTCATCTGATTCAGCAGTGAGATATTCTCTTTTGTCTCATTCAATACTCTATCGTGTTCTTCGACATTGTGGAGAATGAGTGAGAGTATCTCTTTTACTTGTCCACCCTCGAACTCCTTGGGCTTCATACGCTCGTGAGAGGGAATGTACATCTCTTTCTTTTTGTACAGTATCTCCAATTCCATAATCTGTTTAGCCATGAGATCCAGCTAAGTCAACAATGTGGCCAAAATCTGGTCCTTCTCAGTCTCTTTATTGGTCTTGCTCATATGATCAAGGAGCAGGGTTGTTATTGCATATGGTAGTCGTGTGAGACCACCTGGAGAAATTTGATCTGCCACTCCTCTATTCTCTAGACCAAGACCTCTATAGAAGTAGTATTGTAGCATATTATCTGAGATTCCATGAACGGGGCATTGCAGCAATAGTGACTTAAATCTCAGCCACAACTCATGGATTGACTCACCCTTCAATTGACTTAAACTTAGGATGTTATCCCTAAGAATCATCATTCTCAGAGAAGAGTGGTCCATTTGGTACTCATTGCTACAAGACATGCTCCTTTATTTTGTTCTAAACAAGCAACATGAAAACCAAAACAAAAGTAAATAGATTCAACTATAACTAGAAAGAACAAAATTCAACTTAACCAAAACAACTCCACGGCAGCGGTGCCATTTTGATTAATGTTTCAATGACACTTCATCCAATTCTAAGTGTCAACAATCGCTAGTCAGTATAATAACCCAACTAAGTGAGTTGGGGTCGATCCCACATGCAGTGGTACGTGTTTAAAATTCATTACGAAAGTACGAATGTGCTCAAATCAGCCATAGGAATAGACATTATCGAATAAAGACATAATTCAAATCAGGGGTGACACGAATGTCAAATCAAGGGGTTTTGGTTTTAATTATCAACTACAACAACAACAAAAAATGTGAAATGACCATAATGAGACGGGTTCTTGGGATGTGATTCGATTAAAGGCTATTATAGACAAATGGGTAATTTCAACTGTTAGAAAATAGTTGAAACTTAGTGACTACGCTACACTATAGAGGAGGTAAATTTTCTCTCAAATAATTTACCCCGAATCAATTTGATTTCTCTCGAACATCAACAAGAATGCAAAATAAGAACAACCTACGCTTTAGTCCATTCACTCTCTCAAACTGAATGTGTGGAAAAGGGTTTAGGATTCACTCTGTCGAGTTGAACCCATGACAACCCAATACCCACAGACCATCAATCAATAATCTTGGTTTTAAAACCTCTCTCTCGAGCATGCCAAAAACACAAAGCTATAACTGCATTTGCAACTATATTTATTTAAATTTAATTTCAATTAATGATTGAAATAACTTCTAAACAACATTTAAACTAACAATTAGCAATACCCATAAGCTAAATCAGCCCATAATCACATAATCACACCCCAAGAATTGGGGTTTTAGCTAGACATCATAAAAAGATAAAAATCGTTACCAAATTGTGTTTCCATCAACTGGGTAAGATTTTTTTCGTCTTTACAAAGGTCCAAATTGAAGAATCTCAAAGACCCATTTCCAATTTCTCAAAAGTAAAAAACTTCAATTCTTCAAAGCTAAGGAAAAACTTGTCTCAATACTCAGAATTCTAAATATTCAAAAATATGATTTTGTAGCTATGTAAGTTTTGGTTAACTAACACTACATCACGAAACCTACTCGGCGATCCACCAACTGCTCCTTTCTCTCATCGACTTGATTTTCCCTTTAAGAACTTGGCACACTGGAACTTGAGGCGGTCAAGAAACCCTTCGGCGACTCGCCAAGTAGACTTGGCGATCACCATGCTTCTTTTTATTCCTTCTTCTAGCTCGCTTCATTCCTTTTTCGAAATTAGTGTCCTTGCTTTGTTCCTCAATACAAATACCTGGAAATCAAGGATTTCACATCAGTTATGGCACAAAATAAGCATTTGAGGATACTAAATCATTATATATAAAGCCCTAAATTAGTCCAAATCTTGGAATCATCAGAGTTGCAGGCCACCACCTACGGACCTGTAGAATGGCCAGTAGACCCACCCACGGTCTGTGGGTCATGCCTGCAGATCTGTCCAAGTCTCGGCCAAAGGAGGGGTAGTTTAGGTAATTCCTAATTAAGTTAGTTAAGTGTGAATTCATTTTATATTGTTTTATTAGACCTATATAAAACTTTTTATGCCTTTAACCACCTCATTTACCTCATAAATCCCAAAGACCTCAAATTTAACAAATTTTCCCCAAAATCTTATCTCTAGAATCCCAAGAAGAATACCTCATAAATCCCAAAGACCTCAAATTCATAACAAATTTTACCCAAAATCTTCTCTAGAAGAAGAAGAAGAAGAAGAAGAAGAAGAAGGAGAAGGAGAAGGAGAAGGATAAGGAGAAGGAGAAGGAGAAGGAGAAGGAGAAGGAGAAGGAGAAGGAGAAGGAGAAGGAGGAGGAGAAGGAGGAGGAGGAGGAGGAGGTGGAGTAGGAGGAGGAGGAGGAGGAAGAGGAGGAGGAGGAAGAAGAGGAAGAAGAGGAAGAGGAGGAAGAGGAGGAAGAAGAGGAAGAAGAAGAAGAGGAAGAAGAAGAAGAAGATTATCCAAAACCTAGGGTTTTCACTCCAAGTCATGGATTCTTTCTAAAAATATTTTTTATTGATTTAATTATCATATATTGTGATTGAATTGTTGATTATTATGGTTTTATGAGAAATTCTCCCATGAATCCATGAAACCCCCATAACCCTAATAAATGACTTGTAATTTGGGTGAATTGTAGTAAGATGAATACTATGAAATTGTACTTGTAGTAGTTTAGTTATTTGAATCATGTTATTATCCATGCCTAATTCACTACAAGAAAATTGTGAATTACATGGGGATTTTCCTCGATATTAGTATGAAATTTTGCAGTAAAATAAGTTTCCTGTGGATTTTCATACTAATCCCCAGAAAAATCCCCATGTAATTCACACTTTTTTGTAGTGATTGTAGTAATTCTAGGTGTGTTAGTGAATTATGATCCATGGTCTTTGAGGGGAAAATTATGAGATTTTGTATAATCATGATGTTTGTGTACATGCTTTATGAATACTTTGAAAGTAGTGTGATCATGACTATAATGTAATTGTGGTATTTTTGAAAGGCTATTTTCAATTATACACTTGTGAAAGATGATAACATGTTGTGAAAGGTTTCCTTAATTTATAATATACCTTGAATTGGTAGGCTTAGGGCATCCTCTTCATGTGTATTAAAAGTGATCTTGATTGATATACCTTGAATTGGTAGGCTTAGGGCATCCTCTTTATGTGTAACTAAATGGTATCTTGACTTAATGAACCTTGAATCGGTTGGCCAATGGCATCACTTTCATAAATGACTAATGAAGTATTCTAAGACTTTGTCTTGAATCAGTAGACCAATGGTACCCCTTTCATGATGAGTTAATGAACTAATCTAATGATGAACCTTGAATCAGTAGGCCTAAGACATTCCTTTCATGAGTGACTAATGATTAACCTTGAATTGATAGGCCAATGGTACCTATTTCATGAGGATTTAATGAGCTATTCTAATGATGTACCTTGTATTGGTAGGCCAATGGAATCCTTTTCATGAGTAATAATGTTAAAAGAGAATTAACTATTCCATGGGAATTTAATGCTTAGAACCGAGTGGATATTGTGGGGTGGAAGCTCTCCCTACAAAAGGTTGGGTTTCTAGTAACAACCTCCTTATCCCATAACTATGTGCCCACATAGGTTATTAGCTAGTTGATCCACCTAAGCTATAATATTATCGGTTCTACCTTAGGCAAGTAGACCAACTCTTTTCGGTGTGGGACATGACACCGGATTCCATGATTTGCTCACATGGTCTATGTCGGTTAGGGATTAGTCTCATCATGTGTGTTATGTACTATGGTTACTCAAGAATTTCTATGAAGTGTGGGTGGGGGTATGGGACTTCATTCATACATTGCACGAGTAGACTTTGAAAGTGGTTATGGTGTGTTCCTCAAATGTTATAATGTCTTATGAAATGAATATGCTTATAATGATGCTATTGAGAATATTGACATGAAGGCCAAATGTAATAATGAATGCTCAACTTGGATTGTTGCTATGAGTTGCTTTCCTTGACTTGACTTATTAAATGAGAATGTTCCTTGTCTATGAGTACTAACTAAAGAGGGGATCAAAGAATGGTAAGTATAGCTATGGTGGCCTAAAAGTAGTACTTAGTGTAGATGGGATTATGTGATCTTTATCTATACATTGCACAAGTATAACTTAGGGTTACCTATGAGATGGTTCTATTGTGTTATAATGACTTACATGTTGAATATGCTTGTGACTTATGGCTTTATACTAATATTGCATGATGATTCTCAAACTTGGCATATAGCATGGTTTTCAACTAAAATGCCCTATTTAGCATGATTTTGTGCATGGCTATCATACTTAGGGCAATTTTTGTACTAACCCATATTTTCTACATTTTTCACAAAGTGTAGGTTTCGGTTCTTAAGGTGATCTTCCTTTGGAGTAAAGCTTGGATTTACTATTCTCCTAACTTGTGGTGAGTCCTCAAGATGCAAGGATGTATGAGTCATTAGTAGTTTCTTTCTTGTCATTCTTATGTTTTCGAATTATGTTGAAGGGTTGTGACCCTATTGTTGATTCAAAGATTGTATTAGATGGCTATTTGAGACATGTTAGACTTTTGCTTGCTTTTATAAAAGACTTCGATTGTATGGATAAAAGTTTTTAAATTCCATATCATTTCTTTTATCTTATGTTATGAATGCTAAGGGCTTGTATGAGACCCCTTAGGGGTCAAATACGCCGTGTTACATCTAGGGTGTACCCCTGGGTCGTGACATGTAACCCTTCGAAATCATCTTTCTAGCTTTAAGAGAAAAAACAAACTGACCATTAGGCATATAATTTCCCCTTTCCACTCTAGGATGGGTTCATTTGGAAACTAAACTTGACTACACGGATTCTACAATCAATAGAAGCATAACATGAGTGCAGCCAATCTATACCAAGGATAACATCAAAATCTAACATATCTTCTCTACAAGGTCAACATGAATGAATCTATGAGACACTTTCTATAGACCCTCTTAGCCACAACAGAATTGCCAACAAGAGTAGAGACAGAAAAAGGATTTAACAACACATCTGGAAGAATATCAAACCTCATAGTCACATATGTTGTCACAAAAGACAAGGTACCGCCGGGGTCAAGTAAAGCATAAACATCAATTTGGAAGACTTTCAACATACCGGTAACCACATTGGGAGAACCCTCTTGTTCGTCACGAGTCTAAAGTGCATAAAATATGTTTTTCTTTTGACTTCCACTAGGACCGGATGAAGGATTAGGTTGAGCTCATCAGCGATTCTCTCCCTCATTCTTATCAATTGAGAGATAATCCCTTATCTTGTGTTCCATCTTACCACAACCAAATCAAGCATTGGAACCCGCTAGACACCTACCCTCATGCTTCTTTCCACATTTGGCACTAGTAAGCAATGAAGATCCCCCACCATTTCCTCCTTGACACTTAGTGCTAGGCCTCCTATTTTTGTTGAACTTAGGAGGAGCATTGGAGGAACCATTGACGGAAAACCTTTATCAAAATTTAGAACGACCAGGCCCATCGAACCTTCAATATGAGAAGTTACCATCATCGATCTTAGCCTATTTGCCTCCCTAAACCTTTCCTTAACTTTCTCCTCTTCAATTTGTTGAGCATGAACCATGAGACGAGAAATGTTCATAACATTGACAAGCATAGCGGTACAACATTACCTAACCACCATCTCATACACTACCTAAATGAACTTACTCATCCTTTCCCTAGGATCGTCAACCATAGTAGGAGCATATAAAGATAATTGTGTGAACTTCAAAGCATATTCCTTCACACTCATATTTCCTTAACAAAGGTGGATGAACTCAAGCACCTTTGCCTCCCTCATCTAAAGGGGATAGAACCTATCAAGGAAAGCAACTTTCAACTTTTCCTAGTCAACATGACCCACATCAACTATTCTCCTTTCTTTCCATTGGTTGAACCATATTTGAGCAACACCCTTAAGTTAGTAAGCAGCCAATTCCGCCTTTTCCACCGGCGTCAGTCTTATGATCATCAACACCTTGTAAACATCATTAATGAACTCTTGAGGGTCTTCCTCAACCTTAGATCCATGAAACTCTAGAGTATTCATTCTAGTGAAGTTTTTCACTCTAGTTGTCATCGTATCTATATTTGGGTTCACAGGAGCCACAACCTCCCTATTGGCTTGGGTCATCATGGCTTAAGACAACACTTGAAAAGCATCCCTAAACTCTATATTAGTCACTTGCTCGGTAAAAGGGTCGACTGGAACTTGAGGAGCTTGGGGAGGAGCTTCTTGATTCACATTCTCTCCTCCATTCATTCTAGCATATTTCCTTTGAGTGGTCATATCATGTAGAGCATTGAATAAGGATTAGGAGAGAGACATCATAGAGTTAAAATTTATCGCACCACTCTAGAGTAATGAAAGAAGTGGAGTTTTCTAAACTCCACAAAGCGTCTCATTCATAAATATGGCGCGCTTCATACTCATGGACAAGACTCTACTCAACGTGGCTTATGAGACTTCCTAGGACCTTTTCTAAACATTGTGCTCTGATTACCAAGTTTGTCATGACCCAAGGTGGCCCCTAGGCGTAACATGGTTTATAAGACCCTGAAAGGCCCCATACCAGCCACTTAGAATTCATCATACAAGATAATAGAACATAAGAGATTTAAAAGACAGTTTCAACATATCAAAGTTTTATAGAGAAAAACTAAATTTCTAAACGTCGTCTCAAAGACATCTAAGACATAAGAGTTCATCGGGACGTAGCCCGTACATCAAGTTCCAAAAAACTGAAAGTAAAGACAACAAGGGAATCAAGCTCGGTCCTCGAAATATGAGGACTCACCAAAACTCAGACTCTCTCCAACGACCTCTAGTCATGAAATTGACAACCTTGAATGTCAGACCCTACATTTGGGGAAATATAGTCAAGAGTATGCGGTAGTATAAAATATGTCCTAGGTATGATAGCAATGCATAAAACATTTGATAACATGAGAAAAGGGACATTTTTGTATAGTGCAATGACCAAGCTAAGACATGGATGTAAGAAGAAAATATAAGGCACAAAACATGGTTAAGGAAATTAGATATCTTCTTAAGTCACATGTGAGATACTTCTTGAAGTAACCTTAGTACATCATAGCTTGCTTGTGGGAGGTAGCCTTAATCGACATATAAGACCATGTGAGCTATTAACATGGAATCTGGTGTCTCCCACAACGAAAATGGGTTTTCCTACTTGTCAAGATAAGGACCATGAACTTATAGCTTATGTGGATCCACTAGCTGATGTTTATATAGACAATCCTATTATGGCACATAATTATGTGACACGGGTAATGATGAGTCTAAGATTTCGACTCATTTACGATTTTATTTACATAGATTTAGTGTTCTCAAATGCTTATTTTATGCTAACAACTGATGTAAAACCACTGATTTCCAGATACGTGGATTGAGGAACAAAGCTAGGACAAAAATGAGCAATAGAGACAATACAAGCGAAAAAGAGAAGGGAAAAACAAGCCTGAAGATCGCCAATGTCACTCGGTGACTCGCCAAGTTGCTACTCTACCGCCTAAAGTTACAGAATGTTGAGGCTAAATTAGGGGTAGCTTCGTCAAGCAACTAGTCTACTAGGCATATCGCCAATCACTTCGGCAATGGATGACCAGGTCGCCAAAAGTACTAATAGTGATCTAGACAAGTGCTAATGCGTGAGAGGACAGGAAAAAGGGCACGTCGCAGAATCACTCGGCGATCCCGATCTAGCTCACCTAAACTTACAGTGGTTGGACTACGAAGAGGTGAAAAATAAAGGCAAGACGAAGAAAAATCAGTGAGTCGCCGAACGGTCAGCGAAGCCCGACTTACCTCACCGATTGGTCCCAAACAGCCATACATCAGATTTGCATAAATTGATTTTTGGAGGAGAGAGAACACATTCAGAAACGTGAGGAATAAAATATTGAGAATAAAAACACTACCATTGTGGATTTCAAGTGATTTTAGCAAGGTTTTCATTGAAATTTTGTAATAGAGAAGATTGTAGTTATTTTTAACTTCTGAATTTCATTTACCCAGCTATGGAAAATGTGGTGGGTGTTGATTATCATTTTTTCATCATGATTGGCTAAATCCCTAACCTTGGGAGTTTGACAATGTGACCAATTATGGTCTTCTACTAAATGGATGCTATTAATTAGTGACTTGTAGTGCTAATCTAAGGTGGGTCTAAATTATTATGGTGGTTTAACTTTATTATTGCACCATTGGTGTGATAAATTTTAGAGTTTTGTGCTTGCTCGAGAGAGAAGTACAAAACCAACGTAGTATTTTGGCATCCTTAGTAGTGGGTGTTGACGGTTTCAACTTGAGAAAGTGAAACCCAAGACCCAACCTTTGTATCCATCTCAAAAGAGTGGGTTTGATGAGAACGTGGGCTGGTTAGCTTAATGATGGTGCTGAGGTTCGAGAGAACTCAACGGAAATAAGGAAACTATTCGAGAAAAAGTTGTTTTACTTATAGTCCATTCTACCCGCAACGGATTAGCATTATCGGTAATGATTTACACCCATTAAGTTGAATTCGGCAATTGGTTAGTCAATCCCCCAAGTGTTTGCAAGTTATTTGATTGTTTCTTATTAATACTTTCAAGTGTGTTGGTAACGACATCCTGAAAACTTGATTATTCAACTCTTAAGTGTGTGCTGCTCAGTTGTAAAGTTCATCATCATACATTTGTATTTAAATTCAAAGAAAGCTACTCTTTGTGGGATCGACTCCAACTCAATTGGTTGGGTTATATACTGACTAATGATCGTTGACACTTAGAACTGTATTAAGTGTCCTTGAAAGTTAATCAGGTAATCGCTACTTGTCCACTCTGTACTAATATTTAACTTCCACGGAATAGTTCTTGATTATATTCATCTAATCTTTTAAAGAAAACAAGGGTAATCGCCTCTTGTCCTTACATCATGTGACATTGGTAATCGCCTCTTGTCTTTCAATAGAGAGCATGGGTAATCGCCTCTTGCCTTAACATGAGAATATCCCCTTAACATTGGTTCATTTTAGGTGAGAAAGTCTTTCAACCTTACGAACCCTTTTTATTTAAGATTATTCTTTCATAATCATGTTTTCATGTGTATGTGAGTAATCCTTTCAACAACACCAACATCATTGATACTTCACTCTCAAAGCATCCTTAAAACATTTACATCAATTACATAAGAACATGCATATTCCATAGTTCACCTTTCATAGTTAAAGATCCACTTTCAATCATCAATATCTAGGTAACATGGTTTAGACATTGGCTCATGGGAATTCACCATAAAATCATGTAATTATATCAATTCATGCTTGATAGATCATAAAGCAATCAATTAAAATCAATATTTTTAAAAGAACCCATGACATGGAAGAAAACCTCAACTAAATTGGGTAATTCTAACTTTGTAAATTAGAGAATTTGGGAACTTCATTGAGAAAAGGGCTCCATAGATAAAAAGTATCATACCTCAATGTCAAAAGCTTGCCTTCAATGGCAGAATTGGAGGCTTGACTTGAAACTCTAGGTTGACTACTTCTTCAAGCTTTCTAGAGAGAGAAATATTTTGAGGAGGAAGACTTGATCTTCTTTTAGGAATTTGAGAGAATGATTTTAATTGGGAAATTTGGGGGTAAAAGTACTTATATAGGGGTTTAGGTGAAGGGTAAAACGACATAGTATTAGGCTAGAATAATTAAGAAATGACCCTACCTTAAAACTAAAGAAAAAAAAGGAAAGGCTAGAGCTCGCCAAAAGCCACTCGGCGACTTGCCGAATGAGCCTTTAGCTCGCCGAAAGTTCCAGTGAGTTTGCTCGCGGACTAAGCCAACTCGGCTACTGGGAATGCATTTCGGCGACTCGCCGAATGGAACGATGAGCTCGAACCAACTCGCCTAAAGTTCAAGGACAACTGGATGCAGAAATCAGGCCAAAAAGGCAAGAAGTGCTACTCGGCGAATCGCCGAGTCGTTTGGTGTTCTCGACTTCCTTTGCCAAATCGACTACGAGATGAATATTTCCCTTCTCTGAATCCGAGGTGTTACATGACTATTCAAAAATTTATCACCTTTGTTCCCTCAATTATATAGTTACCGGTTTTAGTCCTTCATGTATTAAAAAACTTATCACTTTTGATCTATTAACTATACATTTATCAATTTCTATCCTTCAAGTATTTAAAAACTTGAATATGTTGTGTTTCCTTCTTTGGTAGTTAACGCTTCATAATTAGCGCAGCTTTTTTCATACAAAAAAAAATAAAAAATTATCTTATTACTCAAATTTCTCTACGTAAAATAAAATGGATAGAATAATATTCACCCCACCCCACCCCCTACCAGCTCCCCCACCTGGCCAGCCCCACTACCAGCCCCCCCTCCCCTCCCAAAAAAAAGATTTAAAATTTGTTTTTAAAAAATATTTCCAATATCAATTTTTTAATTTTTTCACCCCACCCCACCCCTACCCGCACCCCCTCCAAAAAAAATAATTGAAGTTTATGTTTAAATTTTTTTAAAATTTTTAATTTCTATTTTTACCCCATCTCACCACCCCCTTCCCCTCCGCGCGAGCCCTACCCCCCACCACCCCACCCTCCCCCAAAAAAATTTAAGTTTATTTTTTAAAAAAAATTCAATTTAGATTCAAAATTTATTTTCTACTCTCTGGTAAAAATAAAAGATATTTTCTCAAAAATATTTTCATTCATAAATCAAACCTTAAAATTTCTTTTCCGGAAAATACTTTCTGCTTTCCAACCAAACATGAGAAAATAATTCAAAAATCGATAAATGTATAGTTAACGGACTAAACTGATAAAGACGTAGTTATGGGATCAAATTTCATAAGTTTTTAAATAGTTGAAGGACTAAATCCGACAAAAAATATAGTTAAATGACTAAGTATATTTTTAAATAGTTATTTTGTTACCATTTGTTTGGTTACTATTTGTTTTTAGTTGCTTCATTTCATTGTACACTTTTTTTATCGAGTTAATATGATTTTGTGTTTGAGTATTATAGGTAAAATTGACCGTTAAAGAAATTTTGTCAATTTTCAAGGTCTCTCATGTTTATAAGAAATATTTTATTTTAAATTAATGTTTATAAGAAATATTTTATTTTAAATTAATATTTATTCCATTTATTTTTATTCATATTTATTTAGCACTAACACTTTTACTAATACTCTATTTGGTCATGCAATATCAAATCATAATATGCAATTATGAGATGGAGTTGAAGTTTTGTTAGGACATGCAATTTGGAATTTTTGTGTTGTATATTTTCTCATAAACATAAGAATCTCATAAGTTGTAAAATTATTAAAATAGTCCTAATTATTTATTCAATCTTAACAATTAAACAAAAAATTATGAAATTGCTGAATAATTTATTACACAACCATTGTGGTCAGTCTTGTTCACTCAATATAGATATAAAAAAAAAATTATTAACATTAAAGTAGTAGTAATAAATTTGGTTGATAAAAAAATTTGATAAAAAAATAATGAATTCGATGAATATAAATGATAAAGTAGGAATTGATTTAAAGTACTAATAAATGTTATGTTGGTGAGAATAATAAATTTTAAAAAGTAATGATATGATTATAAATTTTATTTACATATGAAATAAATGGCTAGTAGATATAAATGTGGGGTTGTTTTAAGAAAATATAAACTTGTGAGACAATTTTGTATTTAAAAATTCTCAAATCATGATTTTTGGATAATATTAGTTTAATTGGGACTCACAACTGTAGATTTTTAAGGGTGCTTAATACCTTCCTTTCGAAATCACTTGAAACCTTACTTATAATCTATAGATTGTCATAAAATAATATATTCTGGATGTCCACTCCATTACTTTCCTCCATTATGAAGATAACCATAACCTCCATAACCTTCACCTTTATAACCATTATTCTTGTAACATTTCACTTCCATAACCTCCCCATTATACTCATGTTAATGTCATGTTTATGACTAACCTTTTGTATGCCTCTATGTTACACTATAAATAGAGGCATAAGGGTTCATATTGTATACACTTGAAGATTTAGTGAGCTATTGTTCCTCTTGTCTTCATCTTATATTGGTCTTCTGTTCTTAAGTTTTAAAAAACGTTATCAGCACGAGTTGCTCATTCTCCATCAAGAATCAATGGTAGGTGATTTTTATGAATTATCCTAGTTATTTTTCGGTTGCATGGTATACTTCATATCCTATATATTATTTGTACTAACAAAGCTTGTTTTGTCGTTATTTTAAAATGGTTTGTAAATTATGATAATCTTCATAACAATGTTGAGAGGGATTATTAAAATGTTTTAATTTATTTTAACTTGGGGCTTTTATATGATTCTAACATGTTGTTCTAATTAATTGATTTTGTTCATTTTTCTTGTACTTTAAGTGAAATTCAGATTATATTTATGGTTTTCGATAAATATTTTTTTGGTAACGTATTTGGTTTATCAAGACATTGATTGAGGGTAAGACGGTGAATTCAAGTTTCACCGCACCAAGTGGGTAAGACACAGAGTTAAAGTCTCGGTGCACCATGATAAT
>JAJOOO010004261.1:0-15391 GCA_029582685.1 Solanum piurae | reverse complement strand
TTCTTTCATATTTGGTTTATTCTCTCCTTTTAGGACTCATTTTCTAGTAGGAAAGGTTTTAGGACTCTATAAATATAGGTTTGTTTCTTCTAACACAAGAACAATAACATCCACAATGTAGTCGTTTAAAGAGTCTTGTTTATGGGGAGATTTATTCTCTCTAAAGTTTCAATGTTTTTCTTTATATTAGTTTTGATATAATAATATTTTGATTTTTAGTATAAGTTTTTGTTATCTAATTTATCACTCATGATTTGCAAATTATAAGCTTCCGCATGACGCCATATTCACCTCCATAACCCAACATTATGTTCCATCGGAACCGATGAGTGCTGGTACAAACACGACAGCTTTCTTGACCACTTAATTCATATCTACAAAATTCTCAAAAATCTGGAAAGCCCCAAATTCTGTTTGTCTTTGTTGTCTTCTCCATTCGGCTTATTCTAATTCATATGTAAATCTGGCTCTGTTCGATCCGTCTATTGACCGTGAAAATTGTGTATCTATTCTACGGTTCTTCAGGACTAGGTAAACCCAAGAAACATCTTTTTCACAAAATTTTAATAAAAAATCGAACAAATAAACTAATCTGAAGTAACACGCTATCTCATCCAACAAAAAGAGTAAAGCACATAAAAGCTGGAAACTTTATCCAAATTGTGAGTATAAATCAGTATATGAACTACACAATTCAATCGGAGATGGTCTGGATGCATGAGAGACAAATGGTTATGGAGGAGAAAGGAGATCCAATTGGAGAGAAACTCAGAGGAAATTTAGAGTTCATTAGAGTTGTAATTAAGCAGGAAGGATCGTCCTTCTGAGTTCGCTGGTGGTCAGACATGGCGACGAGTCAACTCGATGAACCGAAGTCAAGTGAATGATTAATTTGAGAATACGTGTGGTTAGGATTTGTTAATTCAGGTCTTGAGTGGGTTAGGATATATTTGGGTGGGTTTTTATTTTTTGAGTAAAAATAAAATCAAAATCGAGCAAATTATTGAGATGGTGCCATGTGTCCGTCCGTTAGTGTGAAGGATATAAGTGCTCCACTTTTTGGACGGCAAGGACTTTGGTGTCTCAAAAATATAACGAAGGGTATATGCATACCATTTTCGATAGTTCAGGAATATATTTGTCCTTTTTCCCTTTATTATTTATGCGCATCACACTGTAGATTTCTTCCCCCCGGGGTGCCTGTTGCATTATATCTTGGATACAAGCTTTATAATTTTTGATTTTTTTAAATAACGTATATATTAATTTACAATAAATTAAATAATCAATAAGTAATAATATATGTATTATAATTTCTACATAACTAAATTCTACATAAACAATACCAACATAACTAATATTTGTATAATTAATATCTACATAACCAATACCTACATAATCAATATATGCATAACTAATACCTACATAATCAATACCTGCATACTAATACCTACATTATTATTAATACCTGCATAAATAATACATACATAACTAATACCTACATAACTAATACATGCATAACTCTAACCAGTAGCCAAACGACCCCTAACTGTAATAAGGTTTAGGCAGTGGATATTTCTCTGTCACACAGACACCTAGACAAATGTCTTTTGGTCAATGGTTGATTCAACATTTATTTGTTTTTTAATCAGTCTTACCTTCTTTAATCATTTCCTTTTAGTGTATGACTATAATAATTGACCACTTTAATTAAATGATGTTGTGCCTTGATTCTCCCCCCTCATCCTTAAATAGCAGAACTGAATAAATAAACTTGTGTTTTTTGTTATTCCATTTCTGTTATCCTTATTGTCCCTTCCAAGATATACCTTCTAACTTTCCCTATTTCTAAAGGAAGAAAGGAAGGAGAGCCTCTTTTGTTTAGCTTTCTTGCACTTTGATTATTGTAGTATTTTGTTATAGTGACTGTTCCTTTTTTGTATGCTTTCTTGAACATTTTGTCTTGGCTTCTTCTCTCTCTCGTTATTTATTTTTTTTTGAAATATTTTTACTTGAGCCGAGGGTGTATTGGAAGAAACCTCTCGATTTCTTAAGGTAGGGGTAAGGTATGCGTACACACTATCCTCCCCAGAATGATTATGTTGTTGGTGGAAAAAGTGATTATGATGGAAAGTTCCTTCATGAATAAAATCCATCACTCGTTCCACTGTTAAGCTGCTGTAACGACATTTAAAACTCAAAATACTTTAGACATTGTGGATATCAATACATTATAAAAATTATAAGAATCAGATAGTTCATATGTATTGACCCTAGTTAATACCAACCCAAGAGAATCATGTATGAATATTGTAGTTCATGTCCACATGTTATGCCTATTTAATAACTTGAGAATAATTACTTATATTTATTAAGTATTAATATAACCTCTAATTAAGTACTTTTATTAATTATTATATTTAAATAAATTTAAATTATATATTTAAATAGTTTTAACTGTAATTAAAAAATATTTCAATAATGACAGTTAAAACTCAAAGTAATTTAGTAAAGATAGACATCGATACATCATTGATATTGATCCTAATTAATAACAATCCAATAGATTCATGCATCTATATTGTAGAATTTTGCCTCTATGTCACATTGTTTTGATAGTCTGAATCATTACTTTTTTTTATTATAACAACTTATCAATTATTATATTTAAATATTTTAACAATTACATAAATTTAAAACACTTTGGACATATTAAGCTACGAAACATTATATAAATCATAAAAATAGATAATTCACATATGCAACCTTAAGTTAACAAATAACCAAAGAAAGTCAGTCACACATTAATATTGGAGTCCTGCATCCCTATGTTACCGTGTTTGATAACTTGCAAATCATTACTTGTTATCTTCCTATTAGCTGAACAAAGCGTTGTGGGCCCTAAAGAAGCTCAACCTTAGTTGGAAAGATGCAGCACACATGAGGTTAGATCAAATTAATGAGTTTGATGAGTTCTGATTACATGCATCTGAGAGATCTGCATTGTATAAGGACATATTGAAGCTATACCATGATTAGCGCATTGAAAAGATGGAATTCAGCCCCAGAGACTTGGTGTTGTTGTTTAACTCAAGACACATGTTGTTACCAAGGAAATTAAATGTCACAATTCAAAGTACATTCTAAACGTGACATGATGTATAAGACCCCAAGAGGCGCTATACAAGCCACTTAGCATACATCATACAAGATAAATAGAAATAAAGAGTTTAAAAGATAGCATTTCATATATCAAAAGAGTTTGACAAAACAGAAGTCTATCATAAGTCTCAATAAGCAATCTAATACATCATAAGGAAAGTGATTGAGACGTAACCCATATAAAGTTTGAAAACAGAAATGACATAGAGCAATAAAGGTATCTCGATCCTCGGAACATGATGACTCACCATTCCTTGAAGTAAATGAAACTAACTAGCCACAAGTATGGGAGGTAAGAGTGTCGAACCCTACATTAGTGAAACAATGTAGGCACAAGTATGCATTAGTACATAGGATGTACTAAGTATGTGAAAATATGCATAAACATAGGCATAGTAGAATGAATGACTTAAAACATGTATGCATAATCACTCTTTGAACATATAAAGACTTAAAGGAGAAATGACAAGTGAATCATGAAATATAGTCAAATACATTAACATAATGAATATACGAAAACTTTGAAGAAACATAGTCATTTTGTGGGATATTAGCTTTAAACGACAATAAGACCATGAGAGCTATTTCCTGAAATATGATATATCCATCATACCAAAAGAAGGGGAATCTACTTGCCAAGGTAGAACCTGTACATATCATCATTTGCTAAAGTGGATCCACTAGCTAGGTCATTTAAGAAAATCCTATGGGAGCACATAGTTTGGGACTAGAGGTTGCTATTAGACAGCTCGTGGATAAAAACCGTTGATTTCTCCACAAGCTACAAGTTCAAAATTTTATGCATTCAAGTTAAAGAACGATCAAGATGAAGACCACTAAATTCAAGAACTAGCTCGAAACCCTTGAATTCAAGTAAAAATCAAGATCAAGATAAAGTTCAAGTTCAAGTTCATCAAAGATTCAAGAATAAGCTTCAAATCCCTTGAATCCAAGATCAAGTTGAAGAATAAATTCAAGATATGGATCAAGAGCCCTTGAATTATACCTAAAAAGACAAATCAGAGGAATAATAGAGATTTTAACACTAATACTTGAAATCAATAAATACGATTAGTGTATTATTTTCCAGTCTTGATTATTATTTTCTCTACACGAATTTTATTGTCTACTTTAATTATGCAGGAATCAAATATATTTATGCAACTATTAACTCATGAACCTAAGTGCTACACCTTCCGACTCCTATGAAGAGAACTTAAACACCTCCTACACACTAAGACGGGACAGTTTTTGCGTGGAAAATATAACATTGTGGTCTTGACATTGGAAAACCAACACCATATAATTTAGCCTAATATTATCACGACCCAGATCCTCGTGAGTGACACCCACACTAACCCTTCGGTGGGAGAACCATTACTACAACCCAAACTAACAAACTCAACAAAAAACTAAGGCATTTAAAGATACGGAAGCAAGTTTAAATACTAAAGGAAAATAGAGTTTCCATAAACTCCAAAAGTCTAACCAACAAATGCGGAAATGATTCCCTAGAACATGAAAGTCAATGTACCAAAACTCTACCAAGGATCATAAGTCTAAAGGAAATGGGTACAACCCAATTAACCATAAGAAAATCTAAAGTACTAGTCTAAGTTCGAAGATGTGGACATAAACAAAAAGAGAACTCATGGCAGCCCAGAAGAACTGGCTCACCCTTGAATTTGATTCGATCACTGGTCTTCTAAACGAGGTCTGTCAGTAGCCGCCTGAAGATGCCCTATACTCAACAAAGAAAGAGCAAGTGCAGTATCAGTACACAACCACAATGTACTGGTAGGATCACGCGGCTATCCCAATAGGGGAAACATATACAAGTAATCACAACATCATAAACAGTCATATACCGAACATATACAATATCAGTCATCATATCATGATCAGCAAACAATTCCATATTCTCAAAATACATCTGCATTACAAGTCAATGGTCCTCTCATGCATGGAACCCACCCCCAAACTGTTAGTGTACCGATACGTGGTACTCGATCCAAGTTAGTGTACCGGACGTGACACCCGATCCCATATATGCGCCGGAACATGGCACCCGATCCAAGTTAGTGTGTTGGAACGTAACATCTGATCCATTTCAACAAGCCACAATCACAATCACAATGTACATTCTCATAATCATACAATCAAGTGTTGATTCATGACATACAATCATTTATTCATAGTCATTTACGATTAGTGTGATCAATAATGCAACATTCGCATACATACATGCATTATTATGAAGTAAATACTAACATACATCACACCAACATGAAATCACAACCATCACCTACCTAGAACAAAACTTGAATCCCCTAAGAAAATTGATTCTTCCCTTTCCGAATTCTTTTCGCTTGTTCTTGGTCTACAAGCAATCAATATATCGCGAGGATCAATAAACAAGACCTAATTACCCGAATCATAATTAATAATAACAACCCCAAGTCGAACCCTTGATCTTATACCCATATTAGGGTTTTTTCCACCATAATTCTCATATCAAAACCCTACCCCATTGATAATTACCCAAGAAATTAAGTTCTACGGATCGAAAAATAGATTCGGGGATTAAAAGCCTTACCTTAGGTGCTAGAAGAGGTGGAAAACCTTCAAGAAATATCCCTGGGTCATTCCTTAGCCCTCAAGATCGAATGTTGCAGAAAATAACGTTTTGGGATTTATTTCCGACTTAAGTCGCGTCTGTTCCGTTGTGGCGGACCTCACCCCGCTACAGTGGCCCCGCCCTGGCGGGGAAATCCCGCCTTGGCGGCTTGCACGGAAATAGTGAGCTATTTTAAGAGTTTCAAACCCCCATTTCACAACGCTCCTTCATCTCATGACACTCAGAAAATACTCGTTCACGCTAAGATGAGTTTCGAGAGTTCTACTCATCCGAATTCGATTTCGTAAAGTCGTACGGATTCCTTAACGTCTTATCTATCTACTTATGCAATCAAATTCCTTATTAAATCACCCAATCATTACCAGATTTCCCTAGACTCACATGACTCCAATTTCGTCCAAATCTGGACTAGGCTAGGAAATCTCAAGTTACTAAGAAAAAGTTTCCGGCCCAAAATTTTTCTTGGTTGGCTTTTCTATGACAACGGGAACAATACGTTAGAAATAATGCCTCTATTTCAAGATAAGTGAATTGTTGAGACAATGCACAAAGAATTTAGGAAATAAAATAAATACTACTTTCCACTTTTGTTCTTTTTAGTTATTCTCAAACTATTCTTGAAAATATAAATAATTTTAAATAAAATCATAAATATGATCCGTAACTCTCTTGAAATTATCACCTAGAAGATATAAATGAGGGGCAAAACCGGAAAATAATTCCAACAACTCTCTAGAACTTTGGATAATTCACTTATTTTAATCTATGAAAAAATTTCAACAATTCACTTATTTTAAAATAGTGAGAATATTCATTAGTTACTTTGCCGAAAAGGTTTATACAATTACTATAATATAAATACAACACAAGCAACACCACTTGTTTTTATTATTATGTAATTAACAATCACGAACATAATTAACTAATTGGAAAACTTTTGCACTATGCACCATATGTAGCCGCCCAAAACTATTATATTCCTTTATTCATATTCTATTCAACTAACATTTCATTTTGATAGTTGTTAGGTATTATTTCATAATGTGTTGTATTATATTGTGTTATATTGTATTGTATTGTTTTAAAGAATTCAGTGTTTGGATAGATGTATTATTATTCTCCATTGCTACATAATATCATATATCCATGATTTGAATGATAAACCTACAACAAATTGTAGGGTATGGAGTAGAGTTACTCTGAAAATGTATGATAAATGATAAAATAGAATTATTAAATACTCCCTCTGTTTCAAAAGAATGGTTAGTTTGACTTGGAACAGAGTTTAAAAAAAGAAAGAAGACTTTTTAATCTTGTAGTTCTGAATTAAAGTTATGTCAAATGTACAAAAATGCCCTTTAATTTAATCTTGTGGCCTTAAACATGTCACGTGGAAAGTTGAAGTTAAAGTGTTGCCAAAAAAGGAAAGGGGTCATTCTTCTTGAAATAGACTAAAAAGGAAATTATGTCATTCTTTTTTAAACAGACTAAAAAGGAAATTAGGCCATTCTTTTTTAAATGGAGGGAGTAATAAGTAAAGACAAAATAAGAAGAAAATATTAAAGGTAACGATGCAATCACACCAAATGGTCGTCACACAAAATGGGTTTTTCATTATTACGTAACAATAGATTTAAACGATACAATACAATAGAATTTAAGTAACACTAAAAAAAATATTGTATTTAAACTAACAAACCAATACAACCGATAACAACCACCCAAACAAGGTGTAACTCAATTGATACTCCTATTATGAAAATAATTTGAAAACCAATTAATTTAATTACCATAACAATGTAGAAATCATTTCACTAAAATATTCTAATTCGTGTATTTATATTTCAAAATTTCTCATTAAACACTTATATATATAGTTCTCACAGTTTAAATTATAAATACTAATCAATAAATTAAATTACCCACTAATTTGAAATAGGGATTTTTCCTCCATTCCTACCAAACACTCCCTCAATGACATTGTATTTTCCCTTCTATTTAAACTCTCATATTTTGTCTTAGTAATCTCACCAAATTCAAATAAATCTAATACTCCACCAACCAAACAAAAAAAAAGCAAAACAAAACCAACCTCACATTCCCCCATCCCTTTACTTAGCAATGGATTATAGTCAAGATTTTTGTATTCAGAGTGACGATCAACAACGATATGATCCTTTGTGTTGGAACATGGCAGAAGACACTCTCAAAGGTAGTCACCATGATGAAGTGAAGAGAATGGTGGACGATTTTAGGAAGCCGGTGATCCGACTAGGTGGTGGTGAGATGCTAACGATAGGTAACGTGGCTGCCATAGCCACCCGGTCGGGCATGGAGTCTGTGAAGGTGGAGCTGTCGGAAGCAGCAAGGGCTGGCGTCAAGGCGAGCAGTGATTGGATCATTGAAGGCATGAATAAAGGGACTGATAGTAATGGTGTTACCACAGGTTTTGGTGCAACATCACATAGGAGGACAAAACAAGGTGCAGCTCTACAGAAGGAGCTAATAAGGTAAACAAAAATTAGTATTCCCTCCTATCCTTTTCTTTTTTATTTTGTGTTTAATATCCGCATTAAGGATCTGAATTAAGTGTTGTGTAGGCTCCGTTCGGGGGGGGGGGGAGTTTCATACTCAGAAGTCAGAGTCAGCTAGAGTTCAAGTTTGAGAACTCTGGTTTAGGACAAAGCAATGTCATTCACTGCATTACATCTTTGATGATTTTTTAATTTGTTAAAGGACCCTTTTATTTTTTTGAAATTTAAGACTAATTTAATTTAAATCTTTTTATTTTATCCTTAATGACAAGCATTTACATGATCATCATTTTTAATATAAAATGAGAAACAATTTAATTTAGACTTCTCAATATAGTGAAAATCACAACTTTTTTTTTATATAAAAAAAAATTGCAAAAAATGTATTAGTTCAATAATAAAAATCTAAAGATTGAAATTGTCCAATTCAAATCACTACTATGAAAAAATTGGAATTATCTACTCATCACTAATCGATTTCGAAATAGCTCATAGTTAACCAATTTTTTATGTGATTCACCCCTGAATAGGATTATAAACAAATATTAATGTTTAGCTAAAGAATTTATTTATCATTATTTTTTTAAGTGGTGAAAGAGTACTTTGGTCCTTCAACCTTTTTTTAGTTTTTTTTCGACCAACAATCTAGTTATCTTAATTCATAAACGGTTTCCAAGAGTCAAATGATACGATAACATCAATTACAATTCAACTAGGGAGAACAAAAAAATCAAACAACTTTATATAATAACAAAATAGAAAACTTTGCTAATAGTGTGCTATTATATTTCTAAATCTTGAAATATGCACCAAATCAACTTTTTCAAAACACCTCATAAGCTTTCAAATTGAAAATTTTCTTGTAGCATCATATTCACTAGATTTTTCGCATCTGATAATATAATAATTGCACCTTTGACCATTCCTTTTCCATAGCGTTTTTCAATATTGTACAAATTGCTACTGCTTCAACGAGGATAACCTTCCCTTCAACATTTTTAGTTTAGACTTCTCGCTTTTTTAATATACTATTTAGAAGTTAGATAGATAGTAGATACATATATAAACTTAATTATTATTATATTATTTTTACTGTAAAAAATATATAAATAAAAAGGTATTTTCAAGTCTTTTGATTTTTAATAGTATAGAAAGATAGAGTAAGTGCAAGGCAATTTGATCTGAACTACTAATAATAAGGAACATATATAGTCTTTGACGCTTTCCACATTCAACTAAACAATAAACAAAGGGAAAGGAAAGCATGGGTGGGTAGGGAGTCAAGGAAAACAAATGCCTGTACTTTTCTTCAAGGATATTTCTTGTTAGATTAAAGTGGTCCAACCATTAACCCCCACAAGTAAAAGTACTGACAAAGTAAAAGTATTGACAAAAAATGAATACTAGTGCCTGAGTAATTTATGTGAAACGACATCTAGTCCTTATTATATTGTTTTAAGGCTGAAGGTTGGCTAATAAAATGTAAGGTCATAATTATACACATGCATAACTACAAAAGGAACCCCAATTACCAACAAAAAAATTCATTAAAAAATTGAGTTACCAACCAAATGCCAATTTATATTAATTCATTGCTAAAAGGTTCGTCGGTAAATATATGTCAATTTATATTAATTCGTTGCTAAAAGGTTCGTCGGTAAATATTACCAATCGATTTTAATTTGTTGGTAAATTTACCAATCAAAAATCAGTTGGTAAACACCCAAAGATGTTGTTCCAAAATTTTGAAACATGGCCCACATTAGGGGTAAAAGCACACATACGACTCCGTACCCAAGGGGAATCGAACCTGAGACCTCTTGGTTAAGGATGAAGGACTACTTACCACTCCACCACAACCCTTGATGGTAATAAATTTTAAATACATTAATATGATTATTTTTTTAAAAAATAAATTTACTAATTGATTGTTAGTTTGTTGGTAATATATCATTCAAGTTAAATGTTAGGTTAGTAATTGATTGACAATATGTTCAAAATATTATTAACTGAATGATTATCCAATAGTAAAATATTTATTAATTTATTGCATTTAAAAATCTAAGAGCACGAATATAAATTCAAAAATATTAATATTAATTTTATAAATCATATTTGAATGAAACAATGCAAAATCTATGATAACAAGGTAAATTAATCTCAATATGACACATATCATTATATCAAAAAAATTAATTTGAGCACGTTTACCAAAAATATTGACCAAATTTAAATTTTGGCCAAAACTTCAAAGTTAAAACGCCTAACAACATAAACTGAAAATGGAAGCCTCAAAACCTGAACCAACCATCCTATTAGATATAAAAATGACATTCTGAAGCTAATCGCGTTGACGGAATCTCATCAGAGCACGTTTACAAAAATGTTAAGCAAAGTCAAATATTGGCCAAAAGTTAAAAATTAAAACACCTAACGGTACAAACTGAATATGAAAACCTCAAAATCTAAATCAACCATCCTATAAGACGAAAAATGACCTTCCAGAGCTAACCGCGCTGATGAAATTCAAATTTGAGCATGTTTCTCAAAAAGATTGACCTAATTCAAATTTTAGCCAAAAGTTAAAAGTTAAAACGCTTTACTACACAAACTGAAAATAAAAGTCTCAAAACCCGAACCAACCATCCTATGAGACCAAAAGTGAACTTGTATGGCTAACCGCGGTGACATAATTTCAATTCGAGCACGATTACCAAAAATATTGACTAAAGTGAAATGTTGACCAAAACTTAAAAGTTAAAATGCCTAACGGCACAAACTAAAATTGGAAGCCTCAAAACCCGAACCCTCTATCTTATTACATAAAAATGACCTTCCGTATCTAACTGCACTGACGAAATTCTCATCTGAGCACGTTTATCAAATATATTGACCGAAGTTAAATTTTGACCAAAATTTATAAGTTAAAACACCTAACGGCACACACTAAAAATGAAAACCTCAAAACCCGAACTAACCATTCTATTAGATCAAAAATGACCTTTGGAGTTAATTACGCTGACGGAATTCTCATTTGTACACGTTCACCAAAATATTGACCAAAGTCAAATTTTTGCCAAAACATAAGATTTAAAACACCAAACGGCACAAACAAAAAACGGAAGCCTCAAAACTTGAACCAACCTTCCTGTTAGATAAAAAATGACCTTCCGAAGCTAATGACACAGACAGAGTTCTAATTTGAGCACGTTTATAAAAAATATTGACCAAAGTCAAGTTTTGGCTAAAATTTTAAAGTTAAAACGCATAACGACACAAACTGAATATGAAAGCCTCAACACTAGACGCTGATTTACCAAAAAATTTAACTTCAATTGGTAAATTTACCAACTATTCAAATATAAGTTAGTAATTAATAATTTACCAATTTTTTTTATCACATTTGGTAATAGTTACTATTCAACTAAACATTCATATGTAATATTACCAACTAATAATTAATATGTTGGTAAATTTTACCAATGAATTAATGATCGGTTGGTATATTACCAACTATTTTAATGATGTTAGTAATTTACTAACTAAAATCTTTATTCGTCAGCAAAATTTTCAACTAATTGGATATTGGTTGGCAAGTTTACCAACAAATTGCATTTCGTTACTAATTTACCAACACATTTATATTTGGTTGGTAAATTTAGCAACACTATCTTGCCGTTAAATGTTTGGTTAGTAATTCATTGGTAATACGCTAATAAATTATATAAACAATTTTTTTGTCATATTACCAACCGATATATACTTCGTTGGTAATATAACCAACAAAAGGTATGCGTTAGTAATATTTCAGTTGGTAATCCATTGATAGAATGTTGCTAAATTTGGCGCCATTTTTCCCTCCGTATTTACCAACTAAAATACTTAGTTAGTAAGATTTTGGTTGGTTATCTGTTAGAATTTCGTTGTTAAGATTTAAAATATAATTCAGTTAGAAATATATTGGTAATTTGTTAGTAGAATACTAACCAACTTAAGTTGTTGGTAAAATCTGTTGGCAATTTGGGTGTGTCTTTTAATTTGATTTTAATTGGTATTTATGTGTCTAATTTCTTATGTGCACAAGTAGATATTTAAATTTATATAAAGTTGAACAAGTAGTACATGCTTGCCCTACATGACATAACATGTAAGATGTCACGTAGGACGTGGATGCCACGTAGGATGAATATGTCTACTTTTAACTCTATACATGTTTAAATATATTTATTTGTGCATACCCAAAGTAGAAGGACATAGATGACAATTAAGACCAAGTTATAAGACGCGTTTATGTGTTATGCCTTAAATGTAATGACAATTATGAATTTGGAAGAAATAGTGCTACAACCGTTACTAACATTAATTTATTGTTATTGGATGTAATGTTCCTATAGACTTTAAATAATATTTATAAAAAAGTGTAACTTTCACTAAAGACATATATAACGACAATTGTACTATTATCATTAATTAAATATCGTTAAAGATCATTGTTAATATATTAATAGTATGGTATTCGTATTTTTAGAAGTAGAAGTAGAAGTAGAAATATGGTCAAAATTGGCTACCGGATGAAATTAATAACTTTTCTGAGGAATAAGTACCGCAACACCTCTGAATTCGGTCGTATCCTTCTAGAGACTTAGAAATATTCCAAAACAACCTCTTTTAATACTTATAGTAAATTATTTTTCTTACTTTTGTTTTTAGTTTATTAAATAAAATGTGTTTTTTTTTACAATTCTTTATTTCTAAATTTGCACATAGTATGTTCAATTAAGACCACAAAATTAAAGAGCATTTTGATATATTTCACATATCTTTAGTTGAAGACTACAAGATTGAAAAATTGTCTTTACTTTGTACATATTTAGCGGAAGCATTTATCAGTGGTTAGATAAATTTTGGACAGACAATCAACTTATTTGATACACGAAAAATTCATCTAAACCAGGTTTTTGAATGCCGGAGTCTTTGGAAATGAAATGATGTATAGTCATACAAAATTGCCACAATCCGCCACGCGATCCGCCATGCTGGTGAGAATCAATACTCTACTTAAAGGGTACTCTGGCATAAGATTTGAGATCTTGGAAACTATGACAAAATTTCTCAACAATGATATCACCCCATGTTTGCCCATCCACACTTCATGTGGTGACTTGGTACCACTATCCTATATTGCTGGGCTTTTAATGGGGAGACCCAACTCTAAAGCTACTAAACCTAACGGAGAACTATTGAATGCTGTCCAGGCCTTTCATGAGGTTGGCATTGACACTGGATTCTTTGAGTTGCAGCCTAAGGAAGGAATAGCCTTGGTGAATGGCACTTGTGTTGGTTCTGGCTTGGCATCCATTGTTCTTTATGAGGCTAACATTCTTGTTGTCCTTTCTGAAGTTCTATCAGCATTTTTTGTTGAAGCAATGCATGGACAACATATTATGAATGGAAGTAATTCCTATGTTATGGAAATTGATGAAAAACGTAATAAACATGATCGTTACGTCCTTGGAAAGTCTCCACATTGGTTAGGTCCTCAAATAGAGGTGATTAGAGAAGCAACCAAGATGATCGAGAGAGAGATTAACTCGGTTGATGACAACCCTTTGATTGATGTTTCGAGGAACAAGGCACTACATGGTGGGAATTTTCAAGGGATATCAATAGGGGTATCAATGGACAACACTAGGCTAGCACTTGCCTCAATTGGAAAACTTATATTTGCACAATTTTCTGATCTTGTCAATAATGGATTGCCTTCAAATCTATCCGGGAGTCGGAGTTCTAGCTTGGTTTATGGTTTCAAAGGTGCTGAAATTTCCATTGCCTCTTACTGTTCTGAACTTCAATTTCTTGCCAATCCAGTGACTAACCATGTCCAAAGTGCTGAGCAACACAATCAAGATGTCAATTCCTTGGCTTTAATATCCTCAAGAAAGACATCTGAGGCAGTGGACATTTTAAAACTCATGTCTTCAACTTATCTAGTAGCACTTTGTCAAGCCATTGATTTGAGACACTTGGAAGAAAATCTCAAAACCGCGGTGAAGAATGCAGTGAGCCTAGTAAGCCAAAATGGAGAGCTTGATCACCTTTCAAGGTTTTGTGAGAAAGACTTGCTCAAAGTGGTTGATAGCGAATATGTTTTTGCATATGCTGATGACCCTTGTAATGCTAACTATCCATTGATTCAAAAGTTACGACAAGTTTTGATGGATCATGCTCGTGACGAGGAGAAAATTTTAAGTAATTCAATCTTCCAAAGAATCAGTGCATTTGAGGAAGAATTGAAAGTTGTTTTGTCTGAAGAAATTGAGAGTGCTAGATGTGATTTTGATAATTGCAAGTCATCCATTCCTTATAGAATTAAAGAATGCAAGTCCTATCCATTGTACAAGTTTGTTAGAGAGAAACTAGAGATTAATTTCTTGACTGGTGAGAAAGTTCAATCACCTGGAGAAGAAATTAACAAGGTATTAATATCCATGAATGAAGGTATGTTGATAGATCCATTACTTAATTGCTTGAAGGAGTGGAATGGTGTTCCTCTTCCCTTTTGCTAGAGGGAAAAAGACCAGAAGCATATATTGCATGTCTTTGCAACATAGTCCATATTTATGTTACTATATTAATTATTTATATATATTACCCTTATGTAGAAATGACACTTAAGAAGGACCAACACTGCATTATTTCATTGTACTAAAGGCAGTACTAATTGTACATTTTACAAAGGACCAACACTGCATCTGTGCATTGTACTAATGGTTGTACTAATTGTACATCAATAAATAAATACGCTTTCTCTAGAACTTCCTTGCTATAGCTGACCAATTTCTAACCCTAATTTCTCTCCTGCTTCCTAAAGTCGCACTATTCTCTCAACTCTTCCTTTTTACTTCTGATCTCTTCAATGGCGAATCCATCTGCTCCTTAGTTTTTCCTGTTTGTCTACACACTTTAAATCTGTCTCTGAAGCTTTGCTGAAGATCTCTGTTTGTTTCGGACGAGCTGCGCAGGTACTTCTTCATGCTTTAGGTTTCTGTCCTCCTTG
>JAJOOO010004260.1:0-43478 GCA_029582685.1 Solanum piurae | reverse complement strand
CAGAAATTGAACATGTATTAGTTAGTTCCGAGATTATTTATCCCACCATTTATGATAACTAATCCCATGGGATCACTCTGTCCCATCCCCGATACCAAACAATCCCTTAGGGTAGCAAAACATTCAAGCTCGCGTCTGAATGGTCTTAGCATCTCTGCTACCGTGGCTTCATAACAAACCTGGTTTTTATCTAGTTTTGGGTAGCTCCAATGTGGATGGATGAAGGATTATGTGGTTATTTAACAAAGGTGGAAGATTTTTTGTTGAATCCAGTCCACAGACGATTTTTGGGCCACCTAGCTACTACTGTTTGAATTTATTTGCAGCTGGCTTGAACTCTCCTTGTATTTTGATCTTCTGTGCTTGTAGAGCATGTTGATAAACAGATAACAGATTGAAATGTATATTAGTGCATCTCTCTAGTTTTTCTTCCAACAGTTATCCAGGTGATAACTGTCTATCTTTGCTGTATGATTGTAGTTCAGCAGATATAGATAATCCAATTGGAAGCATCAGTACGACAGATTTTCGAACATTTCTGAAATGGGTTGCCATTCATCTCGGTTACTCATTCGCGACAAAGATTGTAGCTGCACCACCTACTGCTGAAGTGGAACCTATACGTTCAAATTACAGTCAGGTATCTTGATTCAGTGTACTGCCTATTTTCAGTTTATAATGTGTTTTCTAGTCTTGCGGGTGATCATTTTTTCCGGTTTCTAGTATTTTCTTATCCTTCACTATGGAGAGTTCTCATTCTGCGTTACAATATTTGTGAAACAACTGTATGAAATGGATAAGGGTATGACCTATGATGAACTTTCAGTGTATGGAAGGTTGTGGAAGATTTTTCCCTGTGGACCTGTCCGTATCAGTGTTTTAAGGTTTGTCCTCTCATTCTGTAAGTCTATGGAAGCAGACTTGCTGTAAGATCATTTCTTCCACAGATTTCGCAGTTCTTGACAAATTACTGAATCATATTGCAGAATCTGTGTTACAAATGGGCACAAAGTTGACGCGTGCAGAGGTGGCTGACAAAGTGAAGGACTTCTTTAAGTACTATTCCATTCCATCAATAGACGGACAAAGGAGGCTTGCTCAAGTGGTTCGAGTCACTCTGGAGGGTAAGTAGAACACTGTTGATCCTCCTTGAAAAGAGAGAGAGATATACATAACCCATACTGAATGCCTACTCGTTCCCATATCCATGTACCTTAAAGCCAAGTAGTCAGAGCCAGTATAAAGGATTTGATCTGTGGCAGTTTCTGTACAAAGTTAGCCAGCCTTATCAACTTTGAAAGATTGATTAGCTTGTAAATAAGCTTGCTGGTGAATGGTGATAGAGAAATGGGTGTTGTGGCAACTGGCTTGGGTGATTCAAGGGCTCGCGTTTCATTCTAACTCTGATGATTTAGCTCGACGTGCAGCTGAATAGGAGAAATTGGATTTTAAATGCTTTCCAAGAGATCTTCATTTTTACGCACAAGAGATATGAAAATGTCACTTCTTTCTTCTGTTGCTCATTTTGTAAGTGACCAAGATTGATACAAAACAACTACTACTATAAGATAGAAAAATGAATCAGTTAAACCAAAACTCTTTGACCAATCAAAGACCAACCAAGTAATTTATTTCAACTTTTTATACATTAGCAGTTTTTTTAAGCATGTTTTTACCTATTACAACAAGTTATTTACTTTACCCAATTATGAAAGAAGCAAAATAGTTGAATTAATGGTTAAAAAATAGACTTTAACTATTTAACGATTTATTGTTATATTTACCTATTTAAACTATCACTATTAATATGCACCTTGACATGGAGTTAGCCAAATATTTATTCCCAATTGACAATAGCCGTATGTTAGTTAAATCAACTTAACATCGAGTGATAATTGAAGTATAAAACTCGCAAAAAAATGATAGTTTAAAAGTATTTGTTTTACCATTAATTCATGTTAGTTTGATTCAAACTTGCATTTTCTTTTTTAAAATGATTATATTAAACACTTTTTTTTTTTTTTGTTAATTGCGTTTAACATTTTATAAAGAAACAAATATTTTTAGGCCGTTGCCGCTCAAGATCCTCTTTTCCCTCCATTTTTTCCTCATGTACTGACAGTACCAGTGACAATAATGTACTTTAATTCGTTTTCAGGGGCATTTGAGTAATTTACTAAAGCAAAACAATTTCCTCCTGTTTTCTTATTAAGCAAAAAAAACCACCTTCGCAAATTTTGTTCTTCACATTTCGGTCTGGAAAACCTCAAACGACAGCTTTGTGCTTAGTTCAAGGAAACAGCAATGGATGCCGACGAGGTGACAATTTTTTTTTTTTTTTGCATGTTTTCATTTTTATGATAAATGGTATTTTTATTTTCTTATATTATGTTGGAGTGAAACAGAACGAGTTTAGGATTGAGGTTTGAGGAGTAGTAGTATTAATTAGTTGTAAATTTAGTGATATATTTTTTTGATAATTTTTGTATGTGTTTGTTACTATCTGTTGCTTCATTTGCTTTAAATCTTAGTTTTTGCTGTCTTATTTTCTAATAATCGTGTTCTCTACCTCACAAAGGTTGTGTGGTAAGGCACCCAAGGGTGTGTCGTAGTGGTGAATCAAAGTGGTTGGAAAATTTAGGTCTCAGGTTCAAAACTAAGCGGAGACTAAAAACACTAGTTGATTTTTTCCCAATTGTCCTAGCCTTGACGGACAGAGTTACCTGATACTTATTCCTGGTGGGGGAGGTGGCGCAAAAGTTGGCCCGGACACCACGGTCACAAAAAAAAGAAGGTAGTGTGGTAAGGTCTAAGTTGGGGCGGTGGCAGGTATCTCGTGGAATTAGTCGATGTGGGCGAAAGTTGGTTCGAATACGACGGTCATAAAAAAAAGGTGGTGTGGTAAGGTCTAAGTTGGGGCGGTGGTAGGTATCTGTGGAATTAGTCAAGGTGCGTGAAAGTTGGTCCGAATACTATGGTCATTAAAAAAAAAGGTAGTGTGGTAAGGTCTAAGTTGGGGAGGAACCAAGTAGGGCTGAAGCGGTTTATTCAAATTTATACATGGTTAAAACTATTTTTTATGTATCTATAGTAGATATTGAAATCCCCTTTGACTTCTTCATGTGTTTACTTATTCATATTTAGAAACTCATTAATGAAAATTTTGGTTGTGCCACTTGGTCTAATGCAGTGATAAGGTGTACGTTCATTTTAACCTCCCTAGACTCCACTTGTGAGATTGCACCGAGTATGTTATTGTTGCTGTTTCATGTGTTAACATTGTAACCTCCCTAGACTCCACTTGTGTTGTACTGAGTATGTTATTGTTGTTGTTTCATTTGTTAACATCGTAACCTCCCAGACTCCACTAGTGAGATTGCAATGAGTATATTGTTGTTTTTGTTACATTTGTTAATGTGTTTTTTTTGGGTTACAGAGATTAATAGCTTTAGAAAAGGCGTATACGGATGTAGTATTGAACACAGAGAAAGAAGCAGCGACGAGGATTATGGTGTCGGAACAGAAAGCTCAATGTTTTCAAGAGGAGCTCCAAGTGGTGAAAGAAAAAGGGCTAATGACGCTGATGAAGCTCAAAGAGATGATGGATTCTAAGGTGAACTCTATTGAACACTAGGCATTTGGCCATGAAATTTTTTCACTAACAGCACTGGTGTTCTTTGCTCAAACCAAGATTGACCATGTTGCAAGCGTCTGCTGATCTTAGTCCCACAATCAATTTGAAGCCAAAGTCAACTATATCTCACACTTTTCAATACTACAACCAATCCTAGGAATATTGACACTTAAGTTATAAGCATCAAATAATGATTTTAAGCTAACTGACACTCTGTGCTCTCCAACTATCAAACATAATCTTATCTTTATTTCAAAATTACGTTAGGAAAATATAACCTCTATGAATTTTCTCCTTTCCATTTTGTTGTGAAGACCTGAAAACAAAGACGTCATTGGCATGCAGCCAAAAGATATGGACTGTATGAGTGTCTCATATTCCTCCACCAGTGCACATGTCCTCCAATGCAACTCCCATTTCCACTTGGTCATCCCACTTTAGAGTTCTTAAGTACATCTTGAATAACTTCTTGCTACCATTCTCTGAGCAAGACACTTTTAGCTTTTGTAGTTCTTGTTTGTCTACTAAAGCACATCAACATTCGTCTCACAAATTCACTCTGATAAGTTCTAAATGGGGGCTTGTTCAATTTTATCGCTTGATAATTTATTTATTTGAGAGGGAACCCAAATCTTCATACCTTTTGTAACTACCTTGTGAGGGTGTGCAACCATTTTGGCAGCATTTGAGCCTAAAACCTTTCTTGTCAACCTCTTGAACAAAACATGTCCCCAACTTCTCACCCTTAAATCCTATTCTAAGCATTGGTTTGTTTGAATAGCAAACATAGGCCAAAAGCTTAAGTTGGGTGTGTGTCACGACCCAAAGTACACCCTAGACGTGACATGGTGTATAAGACCCCGTGAGGTTTATTATGGCATCTTTATTGATTAATACACAAGAGTAGGCTATACTCGCTATAACCCAAAGATTAGGTCCAAGGCCGAGAAAAATCCGAGATGAACACATGAGGTAGATTTGGGTTAATGTTTATTTTTGGAGTATAGTTCAAGTCAGGGTTATCATAAGCAAGTTCTTTGAGAGGGAGTCTTCTGTCTTGTCAAATAAATTTGAAAGGGGGAGTAATTATTTAAAAGTGAAGTGAGTATACGTTTTTAGATAAGCAACATGGTGACATGCTAAGGACCAAAAACGTGTCGAAGATAGTCAGCTCTGAATCTGAACTCAATGAATCCTACTTGGGTGATTTGATTGATTCCTAGTTCTTCCTCGCGTAAAATGTTCTTGCAGTTTCAATAATGTAACGATGCTAAGGCATATAGGATGGAGTAAAAATATGTTCAAATTTTGGTAGCGAAATGTTTTTCTACCAAAGGATGAAATTTTTGAAAAAGCTATTTGACTTCATTTTTACCTTTTTAGTGTGTAGAGCGAAGTGTTTGTGTAGTGATCAACAAAGATGCAATAATACAAGTTTTTATCGAGAGATAGAACAAGACAAATCACTTCAAATAATTTAAAGCGGTTTAGAGCTTTTCAGAGTCAATTTATAAAATGGATGTTAATGAGCTTACATGTGAGCTTGTGGAGGTGAAATGGGCCACTCATGCAGTCCACTTTTGTTCCAGCCGCGTGCCAACGATGTCTGAGTTTTCAGATTCTTCACAACAAAATGAAAAGGAAAGCATCCAACAGATGTTAGATTATCCTGACATAGTTTTGGAAACAGAGATAAAATATAATTTGATTCTTGTATGTCAGTAGAGCCAATATGTGATAAGGATTTGTTACCGTCGTGCACGTTGACATCCTTGTTGTCGTGATACGATTGTAAGTTGTGCGGCTGCGTTGCGATATGATGAGTGGCACAGGAGTCGATTTACCAAGGTTTGGCAGTGGTATTGATCGGTAGACACTTGCAACATGGCCAATCTTGTTGCATAGAAACATTGAGTAATGACAATAGTGTTATTGTTATTCGAGGACTGAAATAATGGATTTACAAAGCTTCTTTGATTCTCAGTTACAAAAGAAACTTCTTTTATTCCCGATTCCCCTCTGGCCAATTATTTAGTAGATGTAACCAACTTTAACTTTTCTCCTTTCTTTATATATCATACATCTAGATGACATCTTGCAAACATATTCATTGCCAGTATCCCCTATTTATATTGTTTCCATATCTTATTGACAGATTATTGAAGCAGAGTTGACATCGTTGAGTCAACAGAGGAAGATTGAAGAACTTGAAGCTCAACTTGAGGAAGCAGAAGATATTGTAAGTGATCTCAGGGTTGAGTTGAGAGAAGTTCAAGCTGAACTTGAGAAAGTCGCCAGCAAAGAGAAAGAAGAAAAACAATCACTGGATGTTGATAGTACTAATCCTAGAGAACTGACAAAGGACAACACAGTTGTATTGCCTCCTGAATCTCAGGATGATTCAGTGACAACTTCTAATATGGAAGTTGACAGTATGAACCAGAAAACTGAGGGCTACCATTCTTGTCATACAAAGGTTAACCCCGGAAATTGTTTTGTTGCTAGTTCGGATTTAAGTTTGACAGGCAAAGCGCTAGAGTTATACCAAAATGGACATACACAGATAATTCATGCTGCTGAAGGAAACCTGTCAGATAGGGAAATCATTCAAAATGAAACATTTTCTGAACATTCTTTGAAGTTGGAAAACATGCCAACTAATAATTTCTTGACAGATGATTTAACTGTAGCAAGAGGCAATGCTCCAAGTGAAGATCCTTCTGAGATGGCCCAAGGATTGTCCACAGGAAAAGGTGCGCAAGGCATGGAGATGGGATATGCAGAAAGTTCTGATAATAAACCGCAGTCTATTGAGGCTTCTGGTGTTCATTATGCAATAGATGAGCATGAGGAGTTGACGGGAAAGATGGATCTTTCAGAAGAAGATATTGAAAATGTTTGCAATCAGTTGTTCTTTATAAAAGATCTTTGCAGTCAACTGTTAAAGTCAGAGTCAAGCGTGACTGATGTAAACAATCGGGTCCCTAGCCAACCTCTAAATGATAGAGTGTTTAAGTACACATACCAAAGAAAGAGGAAAAGAGAATTGTTGAGTGTATCTGATGAGAAAGCTTCAATTGCAAAGAGCTCTCAAACAAAAAAAAAGTGTGAAACTAGATAATCTTTTCGAGACACAGGATGAGTTCAGTGACAGAATCATCTCAGGACAGTTGGCAAATGGCATTAGGTTGCTCAACAGGTTGGTTATTTGCTTATTTATTCCCTTTGATCAGTTGATAATTATGTTGTATACCTATCTTTGTTTATATACTAATTTAACTGGTATACCTTCAATTTGAGATATGTAGCAACTGTTCCCTCACATGAATGTGACGATATGTATAATTTTTGGTATGAGAAGGCAGGCTGGTAGAGATCGTCCAATTGTTGTAATGTGCTTTTTTCCCATCCAAAATGAAACAAGAGAAAGGAGAGGTGTCAAATTTGATGTCTTTTTGGTTATCTAAAAGTTTTAATACATAGAAAACTTGGAAGTTCTGTCTATTTTTAGATCTTTGTGGGGAATTTGCCAGGAGTTCTGAGAATATGTTGCAACTCCATTAAGGTTATCTGCTTTCTGGACTTACTGACCGCCTTCCACAATTTCATCAGTTCCTAGCATTTACAAAGTTTATACTAAGGAGGCATCGTTCTAGTGGGAAAGGCCAAACCTTCTACTCTTAAAAAGGACTATGTTTATAGTTTAGTCGACCAAATTCGGAACTTGTTTATTTTGAGGACTTTATGTCAAGTGAAGTTTCACTAGAAGAACTTTGGGATAATATTGTAGAAGTTTTTTTGTGTTTGACCAATCTTTCCGAAGTATCTTTTTGCGTTGAACTACACAAAATGACATGTAAAGATTCACTTTATTATTAATATGTTTTGAATAGGTAAATTGATTTGATATATGCATTATGAGACTCTAGTTATTCAACTTCTTTTCATTAAAATACAAAAGATAAAATTCACAAAATAGAGAGAGGGGGTATGTTTATGAGACTTTGGTCATAGATGGGTTGTTAACAATGCATGACATTAGTTTTCATCCATATGCTAAGGGTACTTTGTCTTCAAAAAATAAAAAAACAGCTTATGGTACTACTCCTAAGGAGAAACTATTTTTCAGTTTCTTTGCCAAAACAGAAAAATAAGCACACACTTCTAGTTTCTGAATAGTTTGGTCGAACACGCTAGTAAGCTTCTTCATAGAAAGATGTTATGGAAGTTGGAATATTCCATCAGGATAAATTTTTCGAGAAAGAACATTTAGGAATAATGAATTTATCAACTCTTATGCTGGTTTAATTCTCAGTACTGTTAAGTAATGTTATCATATTGCCCTATTTTTGTTGGCGTGCTGCAAATTTTGATGACTGTTAACATGTTAAACTAGTTTAAGGTTTCTGAAAATATATTGTTTGTCACTTGGTTGCTCATATTTTCCCCGTTTGTTCTCTGCAGGTAATGTGTCTGTCTAAGAAGTGCTAGTGAAATTGTGTGCGACATGTCTTCTGTGCTATAAAATAAGGAATGCCTTCTGTCAGCTATCTCTGAGATCCATCATGTCATTAAAGATGGAGGTTTACGAGTGAGATGCACGATCCGATTGATTGTTTACAATCATGATGTCCAGCAGAGGCCGTATCTAGCCTTAATGCACCGGATAAGTTTTTCCCAGATCATGTATTTGTATCGATAAATCTACTAGTTAGTGAACCTAGTTTTTATTGTATATTAACTTGAGATCACTGTAGGAACTTGTAAACTTCAACTCCTGGATCCGCCTCTGTTATCCAGTAGGTTAGCTATCATTGTTGTATTGTTTGGATTTGGATGCTAACCTTGTATATTATGTAGCTTTCAAACTTAATGATGCTTATCTTTCCTCTTTAATTATCCTCTTAGGAGAGTATTGTTGTAATTGGTAAAG
Organism: Solanum piurae; assembly: GCA_029582685.1. Lineage (NCBI taxonomy): Eukaryota > Viridiplantae > Streptophyta > Magnoliopsida > Solanales > Solanaceae > Solanum > Solanum piurae. The sequence goes on along the minus strand of JAJOOO010004260.1, from coordinate 34,911 downwards.
TTATTGTCATGTGACTAGGAAGTCATGGGTTCGAGTTGTGACAATAGTTTCTTGCAGAAATGCAGGGTAAATTCGTGTAAATAAATCCTTTTGGTCCGGCCTTTTCTCAGACCCTATGCATAGCGGGGGCTTAATGCACGGAGCTGCCTGTTTAATCATCCTTTTACATATTTAATTGTGAATGTATCTATCGATTAAGCATGGGACTTCCAATGATATCTATTGGAATGCCTCTGTTGATAAGAGTAACAGTTTTGGTGATTTATTGTGTAATGCCTATGCTGATTCCTGTATTCACAGTATTGATAGTAAGTTTGTTGTCTTCTATAGTATTAACCTTTTACTAACCAAATTTTATTATTAAAGATTGTGGTGAAAGGGTAAATATGCCATCCATTTTAATTAAGGGTTGTCCGATTCGAGCCTTGAAAATGAAAGCTTCTTTGAAAGAGAATGCAAATTCAAATTGGTTGAGTCCCAAATGAGTATCAACTATTAGACGAGAAACTAAAAAATCAAGAGTAAAAGATGAATTAAGCACAATAGCATGATTAATAAGAGAAAATTACTGGTCAAAAAGTAACACACCTAAACTATTATCTTTTCAGGAGTTTCATAACTTAATTATTTATTGTTCTATTTACCTACTTAAATTATCACTTGATTTTAAGTGGAAATAATATTTGCCAACTAAGCATCAATGTATATTTTAATACAAAGAAAGTGAGTGTGTTATCTCTCATGTGTGAACTATTGCATATGAACGGAGTTTTAACCTATACGCACCCAAAAGATAGTGACTGCGAGTTAACGAGAGTGATAGTTTGAGCAGATAAACCATGAATGATTGGAGTAAACTCGAGTGATAGTTTAAGCAGGTAAACCATGAATGATTGGAAGTAAACTCGCGAAAAAGTAATTTTTTACCTTTAATTTTAAAAGAAAATAAAAGGTCTTAGTCATAAACCCCTTCCAAGTTGGAAATAAGAGGGGTTTTTTTGTGCTTTGCAATATTGTAGTCGTCTTCTCCATTTCAATCCCAACAACTAAACGTTCGAAGGCAAACGCCGGAAAATGGGAGCAGCAAGCAAAGCAGGGGACTTGGTATTTAAGGCCTTCGTGGGAGGGCTCGGCGTCACCACCATTTATCTGACGGCGACATTCTCCGTCAACGTCTACCGTGGTCTCTCTTGGCATAAAGCCCAATCGGTAACCTCCACAATCCCTTATAAACACTTAGTATATGATTGCTAGTTGTTTTTCTGTTTGATGGAAAACCTAATTGTGGGATTTCTAGCTGTGATGCCCTTTACCTTTGAAATGAGATTTTTTATGGGTTTTGTGTATTTTATTCGCGAAGATATCTCGATCCATTTTTAGTATCTCCATTTGATCTTCCATCATGCTTATTTGATTTTGTGCGTTTATCTCCTTATCTATGTTACATGGATTGTTCATTTGCCTTTAATTTGCCCATGTAGAACGTGTGTGATATGGGTTTGGTTGGGTTGTTGAAAATACGCTTAAACTTAGTGAAGAATTAGACTTGAGTTTATCTGATACTTTGCCGAATTACCTACTTTAACACTCATTCCGTTATAATCTGTTTGTTTTACTTTCATTTTTAGTCCGTTTCGAAAAGAAAATCTATCTTTTTTTTGCAACTCTTTAGTTCTAACTTTCCAAACCTTGTGCTAAATCAAAACTAGATAAACGAATTGGAACGGAGTGAGTAGCTCCTAGTGTGTCATGAAGAATGTCTTCTAGTACTAATTTGAAAGATTGACTATCATTTTCTTTCTCTTGTAACAATTGTTTGTCTATTGCTTTTTGTATATTTGCCCCCTTTTTATTGACGCAATACATCAATGAGGATTGTTCAGCTCAAGAGTAGTACCTCATGTTCTGCTGGCTACTGACCTCTACTTGAAAACCATGCTGTTCAGTGCGCCAGACAGTCAAGTAGGACCGAAGTTCCAGCTGTCATTTAGGTGTTGGAAGAGCCTGTACCTTTCCCCTAAATCTTATCCATATGATTTAGCTCTAATATTTTTGTGCGCTTACACAACAAGTTCTAATTTAATATTTAGTTTGTGTTAACCCGTAACCGTGGTAGATTTATTTGAGATAAACATCAGTCAGTTGGTGACTTTTATCAAAATTAATACGAAGAAATACCTGTCTTTGTGTCTTTTTAATCGTCAAACTGCTGGATGTGGACTTTTAATGAGGTGTTTAGTTACTTAAGGGTAGGAGAAGGGTAAAGGAGGGAGAAATTCATTAGTTTATGTCCCTCCCTCCCATTATTTGGAATAAGTCGAAGGGTTAAAGAGATATATTTTGTCCATTTAGTCCTTAAAGGGGCTAAAAGAGCGGACTTGGATAGGTATCTAGCAGAACCTTTCACTTGTACTCCTATCTCCCACCCTTCTGCTCTCTTTGAAACAGACTGTAAATGATTGACTTTTCCAAAGTGGAAAAGAATGTGATAAAAAATGAAACTTTTCTGCTGCCAGAGATCATTGATCAGTGGAACTCTTTGCTGGCCTATTTCAGAGTTCATATAACATGCAAGGTGGATGGCTATGTTGCTTGGACCCTCCAAAAATGTTGTCGCACCTATATTGGATTCTTCAATAATGCTCTGCTTTTGGAGGATCCGACATGCACCTGTCGACATTTTTAAAGAGTCCAAGCAACATAGGTGGATGGTTATTTTGGTTTTCTTGGAGTCTTTCCAATTGGGTATAATGATTTTAGTTATCAAACTACCAAGTACTGGTGCACAAAAACTGATGTTTTTATGTTGGTTGATGTATCTCTTTTTTTTCTTTAATAGTATAAGGCTTTAGCAACTCAAATGCTTTCATTTCTTGAGCACTAATGATATATTCAAGTGCAATTGTTTCTAGTGATCTAGTGAGTTCCTGAAAGATGTGTTTGAGCATGGGGGTTCTGATTGAGAACATACTTTAAGAGTTGTTTAGTTCTAAGTTGGCTACTTCACTCATTGTGTATGTGCAACTGCTTTACGGCTGATGTGTGTAATGAGTCAAGTAAGCAGCTAGACCATCCTTCATGTTTTGTGCTTGCTAGCGTGTTATATTTGCTAATTGGTTTGAAATTTGAAACACTATGTCCTTCTAGTTTCAGGCACTTGGCTATGCATCACATATGCTCCCTGCACATTTTGTGTGCTTTTTGTTAGTGACCTTCTGTACATACTCTGCCTTTGGCCTATTGAATGCTAACAGTGCACCGTTTCTCCTAGATCATCTTTGCTGAATCTGAATATTACTTATCATATGGTTCATTAATTAAATTGTTAGGTCTACAAGAACGCTTTCTGATATATGACCTTTTTCTTCCTGCAAATGCAGAAAAATGAGAATGAAGGATCTGTAGTTCAGCAGGAAGAATGACCCGTCTTCAAGTCCTACCCTTGGTCATCATGTTGCTAGTTGAGGTCTTGCCAGAAATTTTGAAGTATATCTGAATCTTGTCGCATTATGTAACGACTTTTTCACAGTTTTTCCATAGGATACTTAAAACACAACAGCACTTCATAATCTTCTCCATCCAACAAACAAATTGGATGGACGGTATGCCATGTTTATTCATTTTCCATTGCTATATTGTTGCTGAAATTCTCCACAACTCCACAACGATATTCGAAGTTCCACAGTTGTATGATTTACATATTAATTCTATTTACAAGTAACATACATAGATAGCATGGCAATGGATTTTCCTTTTGAGTATGCAATCACCCATAAAAGGCAAGTTCATTTTATTGTACTAAAGATACTACAACACATCATATGTCATACAATAACCAAAAGATGAAAAATAATGTAGAAAATAGTAAATTAGGTAATTTCCTTTTATCATATCTTACATGCCCATTTTGTATTGTTTCCCTTATGGTTCCTTTGGTGCAATTCAAAAGGAAACTTGTGTCCATAAGCAAAAAGGCAAGGCCAACTGCTTTTATATTGCTAGAGAAATGCCCATTGCGTATATATACTCAAATGTGGAATTAGTTACTTGTATGGTAAAACATCACATTTGAATATTAATTTCTTTTTTCTAAAAGAACTTTACATATTTGACTAATAAATTGAATTAGTGTACATAATTTTGTTTTAGTTAAAAATAGTAGTAGTACATTGTAAGAAGTTTAGAGAAGTTGTAGTTAGAGAATAATTTTGATTAACCAAATAATGAGGACACAATAGAGTAACATCTTATTGTTTATGTCAATGTTTCTCTTGTCATGACATTGTTCGGATATCGAGAGTCAATTTTTTTAAATTAAATTTGGACATATAATCTTTAAGTTTTATTTTTATTTTTTATGATAAGGGAAATTCGCAGTCGCTATCCTTTGGGTGCATACATGTAAAACCCCTACTCCGCAATAGCTAGCAAACCACACAAGAGAGCTAACCTGAACTAGGCAAATCTGATATAACGAGCTCGACCTAAAAAATGAACAAACCTCTTGTTTTTGCTGGCAAGGGGTTTCGAACTTGAAACCTCCAACATGAAAGTCCCAAGATCGTGAAAAGTAATTTACATATTTAGAAACTACATAAAAATACTATAAGTCACACAAATTATAAATTTAAAACATATGAATAAATTGCAATCAAAGATTTTCTTGTTTGATTTTCAAAATCTGAATAATGTCATACAAACTAGGCCGGACAAGATTATTTTATTTTATTGAATGTCCTTTTTGAGATTATGTACATTTCAACAGCAATAATATCCAACATAATCTCATAAATAAAATATGGTTAATATATGATATTTATGAGGACTTAAAAGACTATTTTCGATAAACACCCGTCCCAAGACTTGAACAAAACAAGGTTGCAGTACAGATTTGGTAACAACCAAGGGCAATTTCGGTACACTATTTTTTATATATAGTAAAGAACTTTTCTAATATTAAAAAGCCAAGCGTTACACAAAGCAAATTTCCGTTATCTTCTCTCTCTAAACCTATCCACCTAAATTCTTCAGATATATTTCTCTGATCAATTTTAGGGTTTTTCCCAAATTTTTGATTTACCGATTCCACTCAGCTAACAATAATGGTTTCCGATTCAATTGTCAACGTTTCAATCCCTGTTGCTTCCTCTAATCCCAGAGATTTTGGCAAGAAAAAAAGGGTAACAATTTGTTAAATTTGTTGTTTTTTTTGTTCTATTTACTTTTACATGTTGATAAAATTTAAGCTTTTATGGATATTTTTTCCCTAATTTGATTGTGCTATGTATTTCTGATATTTGCTGTGAATTTCAGGCTAATCGGGCGGCTAAGTTGAAGCAGTGCAAGCTTGATGCTCGACGTGAGCAGTGGCTCTCACAAGGTTGTTAAAGTTTCTCCTTTTTTAGCATATCTTTCATGTATTTTGGTATTTAGTAATCTGCCCTTTTTGGTTGGGCTAAAATTCCTTACTTTGGAATTTGGACTTGAATATATACAATTACCAAGTTTTTTTAATAAATATTTTGTTATATTAGTTCTAGTCAGGGTATGTCACACCCATTGAGTTAAAATTTTGAAGTCATATGCCAACCACTTGGGGCGAAGCTTCACTTAGTTTAAACAGCTGAAGTAGGGTTTGCCTGTGCTATTTTGATAATTTTTGCATCTGCTTATAAAAAATCTCAGACGTGTGTGCAAAATGTTTCATATGTGGATTAATTGGTCATTTAAGTTGTGTCATGTTACTGTAACTGTCTAGATCATGCTATACACACGCCACACCCAAAATAAATAAATAAATAAAGAGAAAATGCAGGCCAAAACACATAGCAAATTGACCAATGAATCAATGACATGTGGCCTTTTTGCCCAAATCTACGAGGTAAGAAATCCTAATTTTACGGAGAACATATGGCTTCTTCTAACCTATATATGTCATACCAATTATTGTGATTCTAAAGTCATAACAATTCTACAAGAACAAGAACAAAAAAATTCTCCAGTTCTTGGCCTATATATACATGTTGTATTCATCTATCTCATTGTGGCGCCTTGCATATATTATGATTTAGAGTATGACTATGTTGAAAAATTTGATGTCCATTGTAAAATTGTGTCAATGGGTGGAGAATTACTCCAACCTGTTAAGTTAATTGGTTTGTGTTGCTTGAATGGAGACATCCGGAAAAGACGTGTCTGGAAAGGTCCTTTTTTTATCATGTAAAAATAGATTTCACACTAGACAAAATAGTCATTTAAGTATCTTTTTATATTTAGGACATTCCGAATTAACTAAAATTTTGAATATTAAAATATTGTCCTAAATTAAAGTGAAAACACGTTTATTAAGCAGACCTCCCAACCCCATCCAAATTGTCTTCTCCGCGGCCATACCCCTCCTTTTTCATTGTCTTTTCCGCACCCCCCCCCCACCCCCATTTGATTGTCTTCTTCGCCGCCCTCTGCATCCTCCCATTTCTTCGTCCTCCACAAAAAACAAGAAAGTTCACCACAACCACCACTCGTCCATTGCTCCAATGGAAGAGCGGAACTCAATGTTTCAATATTTTGCCAGCAATAGATCTTAAAGAATGTCAATTTTCTGCATGTTTATTACTCCATTACACAGGAAAAGCTGCAATAACATGTCCAAGATGAGCATCATGATTTTTATTACATGGAATGGTGGTAGATGGATTTGCTGAAACAATTTTTAGAAGCTCCTTGACTTTTTAAAAAGTAAATTGGATGTCAACAACAAAATAAAGCAAATCACTATTTCACAAATCCTAGAATAAATTTGAGTCGGAAAATTTGACCTCCATTAAAGGAGTTTAAACTTGGGGAAATGGTGGGAGGTAGTGACTGGAAAAATGGGGAGGAAGAAGAGAAAAATAGAATAAAATTTTCCAAATAAACCCCTTAAATGCGCTACAAATGAGTGTATTAACTCATTATGCCATGCCAGCAACAAGTGTCTTATTGATACAAAATTCAGGTATTGTTAGTGTGTAGTAGGTACACAGTCTACTTGAGGTGTCTAAGTGAAACTTCGTGTCAACTTTAGTTTTTTTGCGTATGACTACAGCCTAAAATCTTTGAAGGAAAGAAAAGTATTGCATTTGGTGTTTGAATTAATCAATCTCAAGATTGGTACTTTTCTGTGTTTCTGTGATTAGTTATGTTGCTTTCCTATATTTATGTGCCTAATTCTTGGTGGTTGGGGCTTGTGTAGGGAAGAATAAGGGCTCCAAGCAGGAACTTAATGGTGGGGGTGGGGCTTGTGAGCAGGGGATGCAGGTTACTAATGAAAAGGTCCAATTGATGGAGAAATTAGCTATAAAGCCGAGAGGAGAAGCAGAGGAAAATGGGGGTTACACGAACACCTACAGTGATTTTGATTCACCTTCTAATAGCCCCACCAGCCACACTAGTAGTGTGTTGGAAGGAAATTATTCTGGGACCAATTTCACTGGTGGCAGCAGCAGCAGTAGCAGTGGTGGTTTTAGTAGCAGTGGTGGGTGTTGCTCAGTAAGTATGAGTGAGGAAGATAACGAAGGGGACGATGACTGCTTGGATGATTGGGAAGCTGTTGCTGATGCTTTAGCTGCCACTGATAAGGAGCAGGAGCAGCATAACTCTAGCTTGGATTCAGCTCCAGAGGTGCATATGAGTTTTCAACAAGAAGTTTGTGACGGGAAGGTACCAGCGATGGATACATCACAGCAGAATCCCAAGGGCAGAGGAACTATACCTGGATTTCCTGTCAGCTTTCAGGCGTGGAGGCCCGATGATGAATTCCGTCCCCAAAGTCTTCCAAATTTGTCAAAACAGTATACTTTCCCTATGAATTCGGGGCGGCATTACCGGGGAGGCTCTGTCTGGGGATGTAAAAGTGCAGCAATACCCACATCATGTCCTATATGCTGTGAGGATTTGGATTTTACAGATACAAGTTTTCTCCCTTGTCCTTGCGGGTTTAGGCTTTGTCTCTTTTGTCACAAGAAGATTCTTGAGGAGGATGGGCGTTGTCCAGCTTGCAGGAAGCAGTATAAACATGACACGGTTGGGGGAGAGACAACCAAAGATGCAGGCTGCCTGATGTTTCAAGTGGCTCGTTCCTGTAGCATGATCTCAAGGTCGTAGGAAGATTCTGTTTTTCTATAAATGTGTATGTTGTGTCCTCTTTCTCTGTGTGGCTTGACTTTGTCTTTGTTAGACTCCAATTTTTCTTAGCATTAGATGTTGATATAGGATCGAGATTCTGAAAGCACAGGGGAACTATTATAGTTCTCTTATAATTTTTCTCATTATAGATATGATGCTTGTGCTGATGTAGAAGACTCCTTATGTGAATAGATAAGGTGGATAAAGGTTAGATAGATTGAATTTGATGGTATAAATGTCCTCGTCTCTTTGAGCACTTCGTCACCTTCTATCAGACTACCATGAATAAAAATGAGAGAATAATGGGGCATCAATCTTTGCATGAATATCTTTCTTTTTGAATATTTTTGCGGCTCTTCATCTTGACTGTTTGCTATGAATCTGATAAAATACACAGCATATATATGCACCTCAAACTTAGCTGTTAACTGGTCTATTGCTCTCACTTTTCTCTTCAATTCAGTTTGGGATCGAACCACAAACTGCATCCTTACCACATTGTGGGCTTTTAGTTCGGCAGATATGTACTGATAAGTTTACTGCCACCAGATATGTATCAATGCTCTGCCTCAAGGTAATAAAGAAGTGCATTTTGGGGATAGATATTTAGATTCTCTTGCGAAATACTAAGTTCTTGCGCTTTGGGAGTCACTTTTAAAGTGCAGGGATTTGTGAAGTGAAGTAGTCTTGTTGAGATTAGACTGTTCAGCTGTATATTTGACGTTCTTATTTTTTGTTATCTTTGTTGTATTACCTAACAGTTCTATATTCAAATTGTGCACTCATTGTGTGCTCACTGGACATGTGGATTAGATCATTCTTGGGGGTGTTCATTTGGAAGTATCTCGAAAAATGTCCTCTACCTTGAGTTTCTCATAAGCTGGTAAAAATATCAAGTCCTTCAATATGGTTAGTTTTGTTGAAAGCTAACATTTACGTGTAGACTTTTTCTAAGCTTTATATAGTCTACTTACTGGATCTTGACAAGATTATGCCAGTGCGACAATTGATTTTTGGAGAGCAATTATGTGGTGTTGCTTCCTTTTCCTGGTACAAGTTGATTCCTTTTCCATGGAACAGAAGACTTTGTGCTACAGCTAATCTTCTCCTTGCTGTTCTTGAAGTTCAATTCCTTTAGAGCCTCTGGTTTGTTTCAGGGATAAACACATGAGATCTTTGCATCGTTCCCATGGCTGATAGATAAAAGTTTTGTTCTGTATGATTTATTATACATTATTATGATGTTCACGAGATTCGTGAGGTTATCTTTTCTAAATTTTTGTATGGACTTGGCTGTCAGTGAGTCCCAAGTATGGGCTTAGATAGAGGAAAGAAAATCTCATACAAGGCGAAGGTGCATTTGAAACCGTATGCTGTCACTATGCTGTCTAGGTATCTTCCTATTAGATGTTGTAAAATTGAAGTTTTGCTAGCTTCGTTACTTTAAGATTCTTAAAACATAAAAAAGTTGGAAAATCTCAGATTACATGGAAAAATTGTGAGTTTGTTGTATCCCAACTTAAAATACTTGAATGTTGCTATTCTTGCTACTAATCTACCATACAAGTGAAGTAGTTCTCAGCAAAATTGAAACATCGTCAATTATCTGAGCTACATACATCTGGTTACTCTCATTGAAGTAATGTGAAGCTGCTACTCTATCTTTTTCTTATTATCTGAAGCAAATACCATCTGGCTGCTCTTATTAAGGGCATTGAAATATACGTGGTGGAATGTTACAGGTGTCTGTAAGTTGGCTCGGATATCAGCTTTATCAAGATATTAGGGCGCAAGGCGCTAAGTAGTTATTTTCCTTGATACCCACGATGCCTGTTTGTGCTGAGTAGGGAGTGTTTTCCACCATTTGGTATAGGTAGATTCAGGGAAGAAAACATCATCGCCAAGAAGGCTACTCTGGATCCAGCCATTTGCAGCTGTTTCTAAGCTCAAAACCCTGTCTTGCTCTTGTGCAAATGGCTTGTTTCTTAGTTCCTCCACTTCTGCCCAGAAACAAGACTCGGAACGTGCACCAGCTTGCACTTTATCAAAATGCTCTAACCATCTCTGTGTGAACCGATAACGCTTAGGCCTAGCCCTGATCAAGTAAGGTCCAGTATCTTCATTCTTCAAGTGCCTGTAATAGTTTGCAATATCCAAGGGCTCAACTTGCCTGCGAAACTGTGTCCCTAGTTGTATCCAGTCTCTTCGTCCCTCGAAGCTATCTGGGAGCTCATACCTTTTCAACATTTCTATGATCTCATCCCATATACCTGCTAGCTCAAGCCTTTTAACATTAGCACTGAAGTCATCATCGGTGTTTTGAATCTTGAATGCATCATAATACCCAACTTTACGGATATCACACTTGGTCTGGTACTCCTGTATCTTGCTTAATGCGTCCTTGATGCTTCTCTTATTTTGTTCAATCTTTTCCTCGTTCTTCTTCTTCTGCTTCTCCCACTCTCCTGCTGCACGAAGACACAGCCTTGCTCTTGTACTCTGAGATTTAGTTTGCGTGAAAACGCCTATTAGCTAGAGCAAGATAGACAATTCTGTGGAAAATAAAAAATTAACCATATTTATAGCTTACCAGGCCAAGGTCATTCAGTGCTGAATCAACTTCATCACTTGGATCAACATTTGAAGATAAAGGAATATCAGTCAGATTGTTGAGATGAACAACATCTTGCATCTCTAAGCTATCTTGCATTTCGTCTTTATATAACAGATGGTCGTTTAAGCTTCTTGCAACGACTACTGCAGCTTCTGCTTCCGAACTCAATTGAGAGGAATAGAACAGTAACTGCAGAACAGCATCAGGGTTCTCAACGACAACCAGTTTCCTATTCCCAGTGCAGAAGATGTAAGTTCCAAAGGGTCTATAAGGGCTGAGTTGAACAATGTTGGAAACAGTTTCCAACAGCAAGTTTGTGCATCCCTTCAGATTACATGCAGCATAGCTTGCAACAGAGGATGCATTCCTCATTACAGTCATAAAGAAATTCAATGCATTACTTGATCGTGCAACAGCCTCGTGCTGATAATACTGGGGCTTTGGATTGATGAAGGGAGAGATTGCTTGAAGCAATCCTTGAATTGATGAAAGAGGAGCAAGCATCATCCTGGGGACAACGTCGTACTTCATGACAAAATGTATGAAGTAACGAGCCCAGTTTTCGCGTCTGAGGGCATGAGACCATATCTTATTGCCAACAAGAGGGGACCCAAAAGTCATACAGTATGGATGGACTAGCATGTCACCATTTGGTCTTGTGCGGCAACATTCCAGACACCAGAGAGCTGCCAGAATAGCTATAGCGCCACCGGACGAGTGCCCTGCAAACACTACTTGTCTTCCTTCTAACATTGCCTTCTCCACCTAAAACCAACACAACTCCATGGATCAACATTCACTTTCCAATCAAAGATGAAGGTATGAAGATTAATTTCCATTAACCTAGTCTACAGAGTCATTAGCCTGAAAGGATCTATGATAGGACTCAGTACTCTATTTTGACTTGGAACATATTGCTGACATGATAAACTAATACTCCCTTCGTTGCAATTTAAGTGTCTTGCTCTCTTTTTTGGTCTTCTCCAAAAAAGAGTCTCTTTTTATATCTTGTAAGTTTAGTTTTCCAATCCCAACACTCAACATGGAGTTTAAGAGACCAAGATTTATAGGACTACATATATCTTTAGTTTAAGATGACAAGTTTTAAAAGTCTCCTTTTATTTCTTAATCTCCGTGTCTAGTCAAACTAAGACACTAAAATTAGGACGGAGGGAATAAATAAAAGCCACTCAAGGGAATCAAGTTGATCAAACTGAACTATCAGGAATAGAATTTCCAATGCTCTTGAAAAAATTTGAATCAAAAAGAAAAATTCTCCGTCTAAAGACTCGCACAGAATTTGATTCTTTAACTGGTGTACACTCAAGTTGTAAAAAACATTTATCTATAGGTTATACTAACATTAAACACTACCGTTTTTTCGTGTCAAGTCAAAATCAAGACAAACAAATTGAAACGAAAGGAGTTTTAAGTAAGAACAAGATGATTGAACCCCCAGTATGTATACCTCATTTTTAAGTGAAGATTTGTCCAGTATGTCTTGAAATCTTCTAGCAAATGCTTCATTGACCTTAGCTACCTCATCAGTGCCAACACTTCTCAAAGATGGAAACAGAGTGGTGTTAATCTGTGTCTCTCCAAAAGAAATGTTACTGTACCAACCATCAAAAGACAAAGTTCCAGCAAAAGCAAAAACAACATCAGTAGACCCATTTATTTTCTTGTAAATATAAGGTTTCCCAGGTGATGAACTGTGAGCTTCCATGGCTAAGTTACAGGCTTTCTTGATTAGCTCTTTTCTAACTTCAATTCCTTCTCCAATTTTCACCATTTTTGCTTTGTTAGCTGATTAAAGATTGCAACTTTACTGTTTAGTTTTCAAGAATCTTGAAGAAAGATTGAGGATGGAGAGATGGAATGAAGGTAAAGGGGAAATGGGTATTTAAGCTTTTGGTGATTGGATGAAGTGTAGAGGAAATGAGTCATTGACTTTTGAAGTCTTTGTTTTGCTTTACTTGACTCTTGCATGTGGAAATTGTATAGGAAGATAAATGGGAGTATCTATCAAGGAAATTTCCTACTAATTGTTCTGCAAAATGGTTATTGTACGGACTCTTTAAAAATGATGTTAATTTTAAAGAAATGATTATTTTTGAAGGATTTGATATGCATTTTGATATCCCCTTTACGTTTTTCATAAGAACAAGAGGGGTGGGCTCTCTACTAACACTTTTCATATATTTGTCGGACATTTTTGAAAAGTCAAAATGAAATAGTATATTTTACTTTTATTTTTGTTCTAGTTTGTTTAAAAAAAAAAATATCATATTTCTATTTTACTTTTAATAATAGTACTTTAATATAAGATAATATGATATGTTTAAGAAAATAAGTATTTTTATTTTGTTATGCACGTATTTAATTTGAGATAACAAAATTAAAAGAATTTTTTTCTTTATATTCTAATTTTTATGCACATTACACATCAAATGTGACACATAGAAAGTGAAAAGGAGGGAGTATATTGGTGCTATTATATTCTTTCTCTTGAATATTTTGCAAAGTGGGTACCCACTGAAGGACAACTTGGTACTTTCTTTGTTTTTTCTTTAAATTTTTTTATAAGAAATAAAGGTTGAGAAGTTAGAAATGAAGAAAAATAAAATTTTACGTATGATGTACAAAATATCTCGCGTTCACACATGATCCAAAAAGGGCCTAAGCCTAACCCTAGATACAAATAGAATAGAAAAGCTATTTTGATGTTGTCTCTATTCGATTAAAGTTTATTACAACTGTTTATTGATTAACGGGCAAAACAAACAATTGTAATAGACTAGAGTTTAGTTTTGCACATTATTAAAACTGCTTTATGGACAAACTCCCTTTCACTAGTTCTTTGAAGGTGGCTTGTAAAAAGCCCATGGTTCAGCAGAAGTATACTCTGTCACCTGCTTAATGTTCAAGAAATTTTCAAGACCCCTGCATCAATGATTATCACTTATCAGTCCGATTAGATCAGAGGTCTCAAGTTCGTGCATTGTAAAATGAAACTTTTTTTTGGTAAAGAGCGTTTTTCACTTTAATAGATCTTATACAATGTGAGTTCAGATTAGTGAGTGCTTACCATTCCCCTAGATCACGTCCAAAACCACTACGCTTTTTACCACCCCATGGAAGCTGATTAAAAGTTGGCTGTGAACAGTTAATCCAGATGATCCCTGATTGAAATGCCTGCAAATTAAATTCCGGTTAATTAACAACAGGTCAATCGCCTTCTGATATTGATTTATAAAGGAATTGCTTGTAGCAAATGTGAAATACTAGCTCCCACCTTTGTAAACCTCTCACACCTTTTAACATCTTTCGACATAACAGCAGCAGCCAAACCATACCTATGAAAAAGGGGGCGGGGGGGGTTATTTTCTATTGGCATATAAATGTCTGACAGAACTATACTCCTAGAAAATAGTGGATCCAAAGAAAACATACTAAAATGACTAAAACTTAATTCCGACTAACTAAAAAGATAAAAATGGAAGAACAAAAAAACATGGTTAACATCAGTCTGAATAGGCAACTCACTTGGTGTCATTTGCTAGTTCAATGGCTTCCTCTTCAGTTTTGAATGTTTTGACACAAAGAACAGGTCCGAATACTTCCTCTTTCCAGATTTCCATTGAGGTATCAACATCAGTAATAATTGTTGGCTGAACATAATATCCTTTCTTCAAGTGCTGCAATTCAATTGTGATGACTTAAGTTGTTTTAAAAAAGATTGACAAACAAATTAAAGCATCTGCAGACTTTTGCTATAAAAGGATTTTTTTTTTACCTGAAGCCGTTCGCCACCATACAGAATGGTTGCACCTTCACTTTTGGCATTTGAGATAAACTTCAATACCTTCTCATACTGCAGGTTAACAAAAATTAGTACATAGATATTGTCTACAAATTGTGTGACCACTCCATCTACAATATCTGCTAGAAAATAACAAACCAAATATAGTGTCTTCTAATGAGTTGCTGTGTCAACTCAGTGTTAAATATCTACTTTTTGTTTCTGAAGCACTTTATAGTTTGAACCACATATTCTATTTTACCCAAAAGCATGCGATTTCTTACTTGTCCAGCACTGATGACAGGACCAAGCTTGCAGTCTTCTTCCAAAGGATCGGAGATTTTGATGTTTTTGGTCCACTTAAGCAGCCTGTCCAAAAATGCAGAAGCAATGCTTTCCTGGAATATTCGGAATTTGATTTTAAGAGAAGTTTCAACATGGTAGATAACAGAAAGGAAAATACCACAAAACAGTACATCAAAAGACCGGGAAATGCTACAGTTTTTGTAAGTTAGAACTAATGTAATCGCATTCGCGTCTGGCCTTGATATGCTAAGTAGAGTAAAACATCTACTAGATCATCTTTTTCTTGGGAAGGCCACATCCTATCTCATATACTCATATTTGCTACACCTTTTTTAACTATTTACTGAATTCTAGTATGTAATTTGATAGTACTCTCCATGCAATTTATAACTTTATACAGTTTTTTTCATTAGATAAATCAATTGATATCCAAAAAAATTGCACCCTAGCAATCCACGTCAGTTCACGTTTAGGAAATTAATTTATCTTTCCCACCCTGAACAATCTTTTTGTTCATAAGAAAACAAAGTAAATGAACTGGAGTCCCAAATTTTTCCAAGAAATAGACAGGTAAGACAATGTCACACAATTTGAATCTTTGGGTGGCAATTTTGGTGATCTTCTCTCAGGCATAACCCTCTCTCACAAAGTGCTAAAGAGTTGAACTTCACATTCCTATTACACTGCCAAGCACAATATGACTTGACGAACAAACATACACACAGGTGTTCCGAGAGGTACTTCCTAGATAATTGTAAATAGTGCCAATCCAGGACCGAGTTAACCAAAGGAAAACACTGTGGCTAAATATGTGGACCTCATCCACATTTAACACTTGTTACCTGTACTATAAGCCGTGATGTTGCACTACAAACTTGACCAGTATTCGCAAAGATACCAAAAAGAGCCCATTCAGCAGCTGCATTAGACAACGAAGAACATAGGATCAAGAACCAAGATTATATTCCTAAACAAAAGGGTGAAGTTAACTTCTTAACCAAATAGTCGTGTGTACAATTTAAAAAGAACAAACCTATATCAAGGTTATCGATGTCGTCAAACACAACTATTGGACTTTTTCCACCAAGCTCAAGACTAACTGGCTGCAAATGAAGCATAAGGGCTTAGCAATAATTAATCCACCCGCACGGCAGCTAGTTTTTTGCCAGTTAGAACCTAAAAGATTACTTATTTACGTCAAAGCGTACTTTAACAAGTTGAGCTGCAGCAGTCATGATCTTAGATCCTGTAGGTCCACTTCCTGTAAATGAAATCTGTCACCAAAAATTTTAAAAATCATCTCAACATATTTTATGTGAGATTCGATAAATATACAAAAGGCAAACTCGAAAAAGAAACAGGCAAACCTTGTCCACATGAGGATGAGATGCCAAAGGACCACCAGCTTCAGGCCCCAATCCTGTTAAAATGTTAAGGGCACCAGAAGGAAGACCAATCTCTCTACAGATCTCACCCAACTCCAAACAGGTACTACAATTGAATGTCAGAGTCATTTAATTAAAGAAGCAAATGATGCGGATCAAGGATATAGATAATGAAGATGATATGCTATAAGGACTCACATTGATGCTAGTTCAGACGGCTTAAGTATTGCTGCACAACCAGCAGCCAGAGCAGGGGCAACTTTCCATATGGCCATTAACAATGGATAATTCCTTCATTATGAAAACAAAAGGATCATTGACTTGAAAAAGTATACTTGAATGTCATTCTCATTGTTCATTTATTAGGATTATGGTCCAACTTTTCCAAATGAAATATATTTTTGAACTAGGAGACAACTAGGTTAACTGAATATTCTTCATTTTCGCCATATTTCAACATTTTAAGAACTAACCAGACCACCTCAGATAAAGTATAATGACTTACTTTTAGCTTGTCAATGACACGAAAACAACCAGTGGATATATAAATGTACAGAAAACATTAGTTAAATGCAGAAGTTCCACCACAAACATCTGCCTGATCAATATGTGGTTTGTAAAACTAAAAAAACCGTAATAACTCTGAAAAATGGCACCTACCATGGAGTTATCAATCCCACAACACCAAGAGGTTCTCTAAGAACATAAGTTTTAAATGAATCCGAATTAAGATTGACAGGAGTCTTCCTTCTCGAATCCAAAGCTTCAGCGAGGTCTGCATAGTACTCAAAACATCCTGCGACATCATCCTGAAATATAAAACAGCACATAGAATAAATTTGTGTACATCAAGTTGAAGCAAACTATATATTTATCTCATTTATGCAAGAAAGTACCATATCTGCAGCAGACTCAAACAATGTTTTTCCACTATCAAGGGATTCAAGTGTTGCAAGTACGGATTTCTTCTCCAGTACCTATGAAAAAATAATCTAAAACAGTTAGCAAATGAATCATTTAAAGAAAAGCAGAATAGTCAATTAGTCCTGAAGAATGTCCCGATATCTTGCCAACACCAGGTGAAATGCAATATATACAGCAGCTCACTAGTATCCAAGAACATAATCTACTTGAGTGGAAATTTCCTGTTTTTCTCAAAGTAGTAAGGTAGATGCCCCTAAAATGAGTCCTCCGCGATATCTACAGCTGCACAGGTTTTCAGGCATCTATAGTGGATAAAATTTGTGCTTAGGACAATCTAAAAGGCGCTCACAGCTTGGAGGAATCACAAATGTAATATTACATATACACTAAACCTATTACTATGCTTTAATCTCAAATCAAATCATTTACTTCATTTCGCTCCAGTTGGAGACTTGTTTCACTCCAATACTCAATAGTTTATCTATAGAAAAGAAAATTGAGTTTTATGTACGTAGTAGACCTGGCATTCTCAGAGCTAGCTATCCTTCAATGGAGAAAGATTCAATTATCTGTCGACACACTAGCAGTACTTAGAGGCAATCAACTAGCTTTTACCCCTAAAAGTTTCACTACACCTGAGTTCAATCCTTCAAGAACAGAAGCAACCGCGATCTCGATGTAACTCAGAGAATACAGTTTCTAAATCCTGTATAATTTGAGTTCACACTGTTCCGAACTCATACATAATTACGAAATCAGCATTGAAATATAGATAATTTCTCTGTTTCTGGACTAGTAACTGCCTTTATCCAGATTCCAGGGTTCTAATAAAATTCCTGAAAAAATCATGAATATGTAAAATTAAGATGCCAATGCAGAACAGTACACAACCTTAGCAGCAATAGCACGGAGATATTTTGCGCGTTGTGCCCCTGTTGTAGAACCCCAATCATCCCTAGCAATCGCTTTCCGTGCTGCTTCCACAGCTATATCCACATCTTCCGCGGTCGCCGCCGGAATATCCCCTGAAAATCCAATTTAAACATAATCTCTCATCGGAACAAAAGTATTTTGACGTGCTTCACCAACATTCAACAGAAAAAGAAGAAGTGAGAAGTACGATCAGATTACAATTACGGATAGAATAGAGTATGCTAATCATCGACTGACATACCGATGATTTCTTCAGTAGCTGGATTGATTATCGGAATCCGGATCTTCTTGACCGGTTCTCTCCATTCTCCGCCGATGTACAGCTGTCGACGTGGGATTGGTACATTACGATTTGCCATAACTCGATACAATCACTCACAGTTTAAGACTGTTACATAAGAAAAAGCTGATCTACGTTACAGCAGAAAATGGCGCAGGGAGTAATTAGATCAGTGATTTTTGTTCATATAAAAGCCACTATATAAAGAAATGAGCATACAAAGAAGTCCAAAGGATTTAACATCTATAATTTCAACCTATATATAAGGTAGTTTTACTACGAAAGGGGTTCTGATACATTTTTTATTTAAAAAAATGTAATTAAAGAAAATCGATCAGGAGAAAATTAAAACGAACTACACAATAATAAGACATATAAAGTAAACGAAGTAACAAGTGGTTGCGAAAATTGAAGTAATTTTATTACTTCATAAAACAATACTCCATAATTTTATTTTAATTTATATGTTTTACTTTTTTAATCCTTTTTAAAAAAGGGTGTTTCTTCCTCACAATTTTCGGCAATTTATTGATTTAAATTTTCCACATGACATGTTTAAAATCATAAAATTAAATAATATTTTCTACATATTTTTAGTTTAATATCACAACAATCAAAAGTCTACTTTAATTTTCTAAAACTATATAACAAGTCAAAACTAAAAAAATAAATTGAAACCAAGATCGTACTACTAATAGAATGGACTAATATGTATAGGATCTATCTATAGAATTTATTGGGTTGGCATTAATTTGTTACCTAGCTCGATCAAATTTGTGTATTCACACCTAAATTTGACCAACTTATTAATGTTAACATAAGAGAAAATACTTAAATAATAAAAGTGTGTTTTCTCTAACAGAAAATCTCACTATCATCCAAAATTAAAAAGAATCTCCACATGCTTGGCCATGGAAAAAAAATCAAACCCCCACATAAGGAGAGTATAGTAATTAAATAAAAATATCAAACCCGCACGTAAGGAGCGTATAGTAATTAAATTTTATCTTTTGACTTTGCTGGATTATTAGTCTCCATGAATTGATTTATTCATTTACTATTAAAGGTGATATTTTATTTTCTTGCATCAAAATTTAGGCTTTTGACTACTAGAGAACAACCAGACGCTACTCTTGGATATTATTCATCTCATGTCTAAGGTGAACCCATTAATCATCATACAATTTTTGTTTTTGATTTCTCATTCAACGTTTGATATTTATATTAGAGTTTGATTAAATTTAAATTTGTGTTAGAAAGTTCACTCTAATACATAAAGCGCTCCCTAATAATAATGTTTCTATACCCAAAGAAACTTGAACTCGAGACCTCCGAACCCATTATAGTTATACCACAAAAAGTAGGTTCTTTTGCGGTACGTGACTCATTTAGTCGCCACAAAAGCAAAGGATTTTAGGATTTTGTGACAATTATATGCGCATTTGACAATTAATTAATTACTTATTCCAGGGAAAGAAAAGTTTACAACTAGTTTCAGATCTCATACACATTCCTTCATCTAGAATTTGCCAAATACAAAAAATGTCCAATAGGATCACAATTATCCTAATTATCTCTATCAAAGTTAAATAACTCAAAATGGCCATGTTTTTTTGATAAAACAATTAAATCTATATCACAAGTGAGTTTGTTATCTCCTTTGGGAATTATAGGTATATCGATGTAATTTAGATCACTTCCGGGAATTAATTTACTTTGGAACACATCTTTTCCTCTCAAAAAACAATGGATTACTGCTATTTTTTTAAGCTTTATTTTTTATACCAACTGAGTATATGAATTGTGAACTAACTAAACATGAAAAAATAAGTAGGAGACATGTTATAAATAATGAGGAAGTCATGAGGTCTTCTTTGTTTTTGTTTTCGATGTGTGTATCTTTTGTGTTAATGCGACTCTAATTTATAATAGCATTTTTTCTCATGTTACTTAAGATTCATGTATTAAGATTTACAGAAGTTTAATTACTTCTAATCCACAAAAATATAAGTCATCGAATTTAGTCCTAAGAATTAATTAAATTAGACAGTCAATAACACTTGATAAATGCCTAAATATAAAAAAGGCAAATTTCATTAATATACAGAAAAATTAAAAGTTTACAAAAGAAGTAGCCAATTTTCTATTTACAGGAAAATAGCCAAAAGGGTCATGAGCTCAAGTATTAAAAAAAAACATTTTCCCTTTCTTTTTAAAAGAACTTTTTCCATGAAACTTTTCTCATGTATCAATATTGTATAAATAGGTATGGATATGATATAGATAGTTATGTAATGTATCAATATTGTATAAATGGTGTATAAGTATGTATCAATATTATATAAATAGTATATATATGTGTGTATCGATATTGTATAAATAATGTATAATCGTATATCAATATTATATAAATAATTATGTAATGTACAATATCGATATTTATTTGACTATCATGCATTCCCATCTTAATAAATAAAACCTAATAAAACTACATAAATATTCATATATATTTTTCAAAAAGAAGTGAAACAATTAGAAGAAAAAAAGTTTTTTTTTCAAAAAAGAGCAACAAAAAATTTATATAACTACAACACACATGTAAAGGTTCTATATGATATAAATAGGTGTCAATAAGATCTTTTCTTCTTAAAAAATAATGGACTTCCGTTGTTGTTGAAGCTATATTTTCAATATCAATCTTGTACGATATTTATAAACTGAGTGAACATGAGAAAATAAGTAAGAAGCATACGATGAATAATGGGGAAGAATGATGGCTTTTTCTTGTTTTTGTGTGAGTGTTTGTGTTGATGTGACAATTTATAACAAATGTTCTCATGTTACTTGAGATTCATGTAATATGATTTTATTTTATTTTTGTTTTTGTAGAGAATGAAGTTTTCTTGATAAATCTATATTAAATTTGAATTAAATGTTATATCCATGATATGTTGACTAAGTTAAATTATTGATTAATAAAGTTGGATTAATGTACAAAAACTAAGTTATTGTCCTGTCGGGAACAACAAAATCCTCTTAAGTCTTAAACTCAGACACGCGTCCATTGATTTATATTATATCTCAAAGACATTAATAACCACAATTGAGTTTAATATCTAATTAGATTACTTAAAAATAATTAATTTTAATGTATTCACTTGTAAAAAAATTTATATAACAATTATCTCTTTTTATATAAACTTAAATCCTTGACAGAATAATCCTTCATTATGGACATCTAATATATATCCAAAGCCTGCCTGGCCCCTGCTACCACTAGTAATATCCAAAAACACATTTCTCCTTAAAAAAAATTTAAAATTTTGTTTTAATTAGTTAAAACAAATCTTTTTTTTTTTCTATTTTTTTAATTTTTCACATGGTATTGAATCCACAAGATTGAAAAATATTTTTGGTTTAGGATTTTATTTTTTAAACTACATGCTAAATAGAATATACTTATATGTATAGGATTAGGATCTATATATAGGATTGGGTTGACATTAATATAGTTGACCTAGGTCGATCGAGTTTGTGTATTCACACCTAAATTTGACTAACTTATTAATGTAATGTAATTGCGTAAATCTATAAATTATGCGATCAAATAATTATTAATTAGGGAACAACCAGCATGATTTTATTCATCTCAGGTCTAAGGTGAACCCATTCTATAGTTTATTTGTTTTTTTTTTTGGTTTCTCATTTGATATTCGATATTTATATTAAAGTCTGATTAAATTTAGATTCGTGTTGGCAAGCCCACTCTGAGAAATAAAGTGATCCCTAACAATGATAATTTTGTATTCAAGGAGACTTGAACCCGAGACCTCCGAACTCATTATAGTTATACTACAAAAACTATGTTCTTTTGTGGTGACTCATTTAGTCGCCACAAAAGGTTGATTCTAGTTGTAGTGTTATTTCTTATATTTTTGAAAAATTAATGATTCCGCGATTTGAATGTATATATCAAATATTAAATTAATTAGTCAATCCAAATAGAAAAACTCAACTATATAGTGATAATTAATATTTTTTTCTTCTTGAATATAATTGTAGTTTTATCAATTACTTATTCCACAGAAAAAAAAGCTTACAATTAGTTCCAGATCCCATACAGATTCCTTCATCTTGAATTTCCCAAATACAAAAATGTCCATCATCACAATTATTTTTATCTCTATCGAAGTTAAATAACTCAAAATGGACATGTTTTGTTGATAAAACAACTAAATCTACATCACAAGTGAGTTTGTTGTCTCCCTGGGGAATTATAGGAATATCGATGTAATTTGGACCATTTCCGCGAATTATTTGAGTTTGCAACACAACTTCTCCTCTCAATAAACAATAGATTACTGCTATTTTTGAAGTTTTATTTTCGATATCAACCTTATATAAGATGGGATTTGAACTAACAGAACATGAGAAAATAAGTAGGAAACATGTTATAAATAATGGGGAAGTCATGATTTTTTTTTTCATTTTTGATGTGTGTATCTTTTTTTGTATTGATGGGACTCTAATTTATAGTAGTAATTATTATAAAAATTTAATTACTTCTCATCTTCTATATATAATAAAAATATAAGTCATCGAATCTAGTCCAACAATTACAACAAGTAATTCTATTTACAGAAAAAGGCAAATTTCATTAATATACAGAAAAACAAAAAATTACAAAAAAAAAAGTAATTCTATTTACAGAAAAAATAGTCAAAAAGGATCATGCACTTTTACAAAAAAAAAGAAGTAATTCTATTATTTTTTTCAGTGTTCGTTATTTTTTTATTTTTTTAAAGTGTTTCTTTTAATTATTTTATTTTAATTTAATTTATTTGTCTTTTTTTTTTTAATCCGCTTCAAAAAGAATGTTTCTTTCTTTCTTTTTTCTTTTTGGATAACTCAGTAATTCAATTTTTCCATGTGACATGTATAATATATAACAAAATTAAAGTACATTTTGTTACATTCAACATTATCTTTAGTTTAAAATCACAACAATAGAAAATCTTCTTTAATTTCTTAATAATAACACTCTCTTTCTCTCTAGATATATATATATATATTGATCATTTGGAAACTAAATCACTTAAAGAAAATAATTTGAAACTGAGAAAATACTGTTGTTAGTATAGATTTATTAGTTATATGTATAAGATCTATAACATAGGATTGGGTTCGAATTAATATAGTTGACCTAGCTCAATTGGATTTGTGTATTCACACCCAAATTTTGACTAACTTATTAATGTTACATAAATCTATAAATTATAGGGTCGTACAATTAAATTTTATCTTTTGACCTTGTTGGATTATTAATAGCCGTGAATGATTTATTCATTTGTTTTTAAATATGATATTTTATTTTATTTTCTTGCATCAATGTTTAGGCTTTAAATATTAACTAGGGAACAACCAGCAGGATATTGTTCATCTCATGTCTAAGTTGAACCCATTTTGTAGTTGATGTGTTTTATGGTTTCTCATTTGATATTCGATATTTATATTAAAGTCTAATTAAATTTAGATTTGTATTGAAAAGCTTTATCTGAAAAATAAATTAAAATACTCCATAACAATGATAATTTTGTATTCAAGGAGACTTGAACTCGAGACCTCTGATCTCATTATAGGTATACTACAAAAACTACGTTATTTGTGGTGACTCATTTAGTCGCCACAATAGGCTGATTCTGGTTGTAGTGTTATTTCTTATATTTTTGAAAAATTAATGATTTCGCGATATGAATGTATATATAAAATTTTAAATTAATTAGTTAATTCAAATAGAAAAACTCAACTATATATATAGTAATAATTAATATTGTTTTCTTATTGAATATAATTGTAGTTTAATCAATTACTTATTCCACATGAAGAAAAGCTTACAATCAGTTCCAGATCCCATACACATTCCTTCATCTTGAATTTCCCAAATACAAAAATGTCCATCATCACAATTATTTTTATCTCTATCAAAGTTAAATAACTCAAAATGGACATGTAATTTTGCTAAAACAATTAAATCTATATCACATGTGATTTTGTTATCTCCTTTGGGAAATATAGGAATATCGATGTAATTTGGACCACTTTCAGGACTTAATATACTTTTGAACACATTTTCTCTCAAAAGACAATATACTATTGTTGTTTTTGAAGCTTTATTTTCGATATCAACCGTATATAAGATGGGATCTGAACATGAAATAATAAGTAGGAAACACGTTATAAATAATGAGGAAGTCATGAGTTTTTTTTTTCATTTTTGATGTGTGTATTTTGTTTGTGTTGATGCAACTCTAATTTATAATTGTAATTATTACAAAAGTTTAATCACTTCTTATCTTCTCTATATAATAAAAATATAAGTCATCGAATCTAGTCCAACAAGTACAAAAAGTAATTCTATTTACAGAAAAAGTCAAATTTCATTAATATACAGAAAAACAAAAAAAATACAAAAAAAAAACTCTATTTAGAGAAAAAATAGGCAAAATGGATCATAGGGTCAACAGAACTTAAATCGACCCAAGACCATTAGGCCATTTTGCTTCCTTTTTTTCTTTTTCTTTCCAGTGTTCGTTATTTAAAATAAAAATAAGTGTTTTTTTAAAATAAAAAAATAAACTTTTTTAAAAAAAAATAAACTTTTTCCATGTATCAATAATTCAATATAGTATAAATAGGTACAAAACGTGTATTGCTATTGTATAGATAGTTATGTAGTGTATTGATACTGCATAAATGGTGTAAATGTGTATCAATATGAGATAAATAATATATAAACTAGTATCGAGATTATATAAACAATTATGTAATGTATTTATATCATGTTTATTTGACTATCATGTATTTTCACTTTAATAAATAAATGAATAAACAAAAAATGGTAAAAACAACATAAATATTCGTTGTTTCCGCAAAAAAAGTGAAACAATTAGAAAAGGAACCAAATCAAACCAAACACAAATAAAATCTGTTTATTTAATCGATTTTTATCCAAACTATGAACACCCTTCATTGTTTAATTTTAATTTAATTTATTTTTCTTACTTCTCTTTTTAATCCATTTCAAAAAGAATGTTTCTTTCTCTTCTTCTTTTTTATTTTTGGATAACTTAGTAATTCAAATTTTACACGCGACACGTATAATTTACCACAAAATTAAAGTACATTACATTCAACATTATCTTTAATTTAAAATCACAACAACTAAAATCTTCTTTAATTTCTTAATAACAAGTTTGTTATATATATATATATATATATATATAAAAATCTTTTGCAAGCTAAATCACTTAAAAAAAAATTAAAACAGAAAGAATACTACTATTGTACGGACTCATAAGTTATATGTATATTATCTATACATAGGATTGAGTTGGCATTAATATAGTTGACCTAGCTCTATTGAATTTGTATATTCACACCTAAACTTGGCTAACTTATTAATGATACATAAATCTATAGATTATAGGATCATATAATTAAATTTTTCTTTTAACCTTGCTGGATCACTAATCGCCATGAATTGATTTATTCCTTTATTTTTTTAATACGAGCTTTTATTTTATTTTATTTTATTGCATCAATGTGTAGGCTTTAACTTATTAGAGAACAACCAGACACTACTCTTGGATATTACTCATCTCATGTCTAAGGTCAACCAATTATATAGTTTCTGTTTTTTTGGTTTCTCATTCAGAGTTTGGTATATATACCAAAGTCCGATTAAATTTAAATGTGTTGGGAAGTCCATTCTTGGAAATAAAATATTCCCTTATAACAATAATGACTATGTACCCAAAGAACCTTCGAACCCATCATAATTATTCTACAAAAACTACGTTCTTTTGTGATGACTCATCTAATCACCACAAGAGTAAAGGATTTTAGGGTTTTGTGGCAATTATATGCGCGTTTGAGTGACTTCAATCGCCACAAAAGGTTGATTTTGGTTATAGTTTTATTTCTTGTATTTTTGAAAGAAAAAAAACAATTTCGTAATTAGAATAAACATACATAATTCAAATAGAAAAACTCAACTATATAGTGATAATTTATTTATTTTTCTTATTGAATATAATTGTAGATTAATCAATTACTTATTCCACTCTAAGAAAAGCTTACAATTAGTTCCAGATCCCATACACAATCCTCTATCTTGAATTTCCCAACGACAAAAATGTCCAACAGCTTCACAATTACCCTTATCTCTATCAAAATTAAATAACTCAAAATGACCATGCTTTTTTAATAAAACAATTAAATCTACATCACAAGTGAGTGTGTTATCTCCTTTGGGAATTATGGGAATATCGATGTAATTTGGACCACTTCCAGGAATTAATTTACTTTGGAAAACATTTTTTCCTCTCAAAAAACAATGGATTACAGCTGCTTCTGAAGCTTTATTTTCGATATTAACCGAGTATAAGATGGTTTGTGAACTAACCGAACATGAAAAAATAAGTAGAAAACATGGTATAAATAATGGGGAAGTCATGACTCATGAGGTTTATGTTTCTTTTTTGGTGGTGTCTTTTTGTGTTGTTGTGAGTCTAATTTATAGTACTAATTATTCTCATGTTACTTAAGATTTATTTAATAAGATTTACAGAAGTTTAATTACTTAGCATCTATAATAAAAATATAAGTCATCAAATCTAGTCCAAGAATTAACAAATTGGACAGTCAATAACACCTGATAAAACGCCAAAATATAAAAAGGCAAATTTCATTAATATAAAAAAAAAAAAAAAGTTTACAAAAGAAGTAGCCCGTTTTCTACTTACAGAAAAATAGCTAAAAAGGCTCAACGGAGCTTAAATCGGCCCAAGACCATTAGGTCATTTTTGCTTCTTCTTTTTTGTAGCGTTAGTTAATTATCATAATTTTTTTTAAAAAAAAAACTTATTTTGTTATTGTTTTCCATAAAAACCTTTTTTAAATTTTTTTAAAAAAAATTCCGTGCAATTATTAATATTGTATAAATGTATAGAAACGTGTATTGATATTGTAAACATACTCGTTATGTAATGTATTGGTATTGCATAAATAGTGTATAAGTGTGTTTATATATATATATATATATATATATATATATTACAATAAATCTTATATGATGCCTTGTATTTCATAACCAACAAAATTTTGATAATATTTATTAGAAAAAAGTCATAATTTTTTTTTGTATCAATAGCTTATTTTGCAGTATGCAACTAATTGTGTTTTAATATACCTATCATTTTTATGCGGTTTAAGTTTTAATAAAACATGATATAATGCAATAGAGTTTAACTTCTATGCACTGGAAGTATAAAAAGTATACAAGTAAATCTATTGATATGTTTTAATTGATAATCTGGTAAAAATGATAACTACCATGCTATAGCATATTAAAACTCACTTATCAGGAAAGGTTTATAGGAGAATATTCCTGTAACAACAGCATGTAAGTGTTTAATTTATGTGTCTAATTTTCCTTGATAAAAGAATTTGTTTGCTAAATGAATGGTAGAAAACGAAAGACAAGAAGATGAATATTTTCAGAAAACATGTGAGGAATTATTGAGTTCCAAGGCAAAGGTCTTTAGATAGGGATGCAAGAATTTTGGGCTGCTCCAATCCCTTAACCACATAAAGTATGATATCCACTAAATCACTCAATTCTCTTTCTTTTCCCCTTATCAGCAAGGGCAACATTCTTGTTCTCCAAGAAACAAATTCTCCTATTGACAGCAGCAAGCTTTGATACAACTAGCGTCAAGAGATCTTTCTCTCCTTGTTCTTCTTCTGGTTTTGGTACTGGTGTTGATGATTCCTTGTGCTTCTTTTCGGGTTTCAGATTTTGAGAGTAGAGATCAAGAACTTCTTTACAGGCATTCAAATTGTCAGGCCAAGTTTGCAGTTCTCCATTAAGATCAGTAATAACAGTACAAACCTTGATATCGCAGAGAGTTGCAAGCTCCATTGATTTCCTCTTTATGCATTCTTTCCTCACCTGATAAGACTTGAGATTGTTTGTTTTCTTCTTGCTTTGATCTTCTTCTGCCTTCTTGCTTTGATCTTTGTCTGCCATAGCTTGATTCGATGTAGAGTCTTGAGAAGAATGAGTACGTATATATAGGTGTTCGATGTAGAGTCTTGAGAAGAATAAGTACGTATATATATGTATTTTGGGGGAATTTTATACCTTCGGTAATACAAGTTGCCTATTTGAAGGAAATAATATTACATCAATGGTTTTGTAGAACTCTCTACATTCAATATATCTCTGTACACTTGAATGTATCTCTCACTACATTGAAAATATGTCATAAGGCACCCTATTTATAATACTAACAACCAAAGTAAACTAGGACTAGAAACCTATAAAACTAACAAATTCTAATTAAACTAAATAAGGAAATATCATAAATAATAAATCTTAAACTAGTAAAGAATTCTAAACTACTTAGGAATCCTAAACTACTTAGGAATCCTGAATCTTGATTTATTTCCTACACTATTTAAATTATAATTAGTCTTCCTAATTTGAATAGTATGGAATTCTAAACGGGCATGTTCGAACAATTGATTACGGTATAAGAGGCCATGATAGCACTACCTATTTCTTTACAAAAATTAAGTTGTTGTCCAGACGGAAACGACAAAATCCTCTTAAGTCTTAAACCCGAATGTATTATGCTATGTCTCCAAGGCATCAATAACCACAACCGAGTTAAACATATACTTAATCAGATTACTTCAAAATAATTAATTTTAAATAATCACGTTTAATGTGTATACACTTGTAATTAAATCCCTGTGACAGAATAATCATTCACTATGGACAGCTAATTTTATCAAAACCCTGCCTGGTCCCTGATACCACTAGTAATATTCAAAAACATATTTCCCTTTAATTTATTTAGTTCATTTAATAAATATATTTTTTCAAACTTTGTAATCACAAAATTAAAAGATATTTTTAATATAAGATTATAAAATCTAAAATTTACTTTATTTTCTCAAACTTGGTGATAATTAAATTATAGGTCAAACAAATTGAAACGACAAAAATAATCTGAGTATTTAAATTTTGATTATAAGTATGATTTCTTATTTTGATTTTTAATTATGAATTTAATATTTGTTCTCAACTTTTTTATTAGACATAAAGTGTAATTCAAAATTCAAACACCATAATGTAAAGGTAATATAAAGTACTCAAATTTGAAGGACTCTGTGAGTAGAAAGAGAGAGAAAGAGAAAGAGAGAAAAAAAGGTCTCTTTTTTGTTTTGTTTGTTCATTGAATTGAGTGGAGATCTGCAGAGGAAATGGCAAGTTTTGGAGGGACAACTCAGAAGTGTAAGGCTTGTGAAAAAACTGTTTACTTGGTGGATCAACTTACTGCTGACAATAAGGTTTATCATAAAGCTTGTTTCAGATGCCACCATTGTAAGGGTACACTCAAGGTGATACACACTAAAAATCTGATCTTTTTCTTGTTAAATGTGGTTTTGTGCTTTTATCTTGCTTGATGTTATATGTGGTGTACATTTATATTTCCCTTTATATTGATGTTATTTCATACTGTAGATAGAATTGTAATGTTTAAATTGGTTTCAAGAGAGGAGGGGGCAAGGAAAGCAAGAAGAGGGTAGGGTTTGTGTTGAATAGTGAAAAAGGGAGGGGTGGTGTCCTTATATGGATTTGGACAATTCTCCACTTCTTGAGCTAATTTTTGGAGCTGAGTTAGATTCAAGATTCAATTTTTATATGGTATCATCCCTATTATTGTGTACTGATATTTGCCCCATATTAGACCTCCAGCCGTGGGCGTGGGGTGGGGTGTTGAAGATTCCCTCTTATATGGACTTGCGCAATCCTCCCCTCGTGAGCTGGTTTTTGGGGGTTGAGTTAGGTCCAAGATCCATTTCTTTATAGTTTTAGTATTTGAATCTGCAACAAGAAGTTGCAAGCTTGCAACTTCGATGTCTTACTGTGCTTAGTTAGAAATGAATGATTGGGTTTGGTTGGGAGATCCATGTTGCTCTTCTGTTTATCCCAAAAGAACAGAGATTTCGACTAATAGTTGCTTTCTGTGTTAGGTTATGTTTGTCATATTGTTTTGATATGCCTCTTTCAAAGGTTTGAGTTTTGGATACTTATGTAAGCTTTCTGCAATTGTTAGTGAAGAGTAATTGTTTGATAGTATTAAGGTTAACCGTGATTTGCCTCTTTCAAAGGTTTGAGTTTTAGATACTTGTATAAGCTTTCAGCAATTGTTAGTGAAGAGTGATTGTTTGATAGTATTAAGGTTAACCGATGTGGTGGTAACTTGATGAAAAATGAGACATCTATCGGGGGTATATTTGGACTCCCCTAACTGCGTAAAATTTTGACCGAAATTGGTCTGTGAAATGTAATTACATGGACTCTAGGGAACTATGGGTTTAAGATTCACATATAAACATTCAAATGAGATTTGGTAGAAGTTTACATGATCTATTCAAAGAAGCTGTTTTTTATGACCAAGAAATCGTCTAAGGCCAGCCTTTAGGACCAACCGCAATTCTCGAAACTCAGGGTTAATGGGCCTGCCCCTCTAATCTTCCCCTCTTAAATATTAGGCTTAGTTCACATGGCGCCGGGCTCAAACTTGTGGCCTGAGTTACATGCCCTTCAACCTTTGTCACTTGAACTTGGGAGCCATATAGAAGAAGTAGTTGTTTCTTCTTCGTAATGTCTCACGTCGGTTAATATCATCTCAACAGCCAATGAGTTGTGTTTGTGTTCCCATTTTCACCTTTATGCCGACCAATTTTGACTGATAAACTTGAGAATCCCGATTTATTAGTTGACACTTGACATTATTCCCCATTCAAATATGCTTAATCTAAGTAAGTGAAACCGACCAGTGGTTTCTTGGTCACGACCAGCTAGGGCTAAACTTCCAAATTACAGCTATGAATTAAACAAGAATACTTTATTGGATGAAGAATACATGAGCTCCGTTCTTCTTTTAGGAATGAAATATGCAAGAATGCTGACATTTATAGAGGCATGAGAAGACAATCAGACATTCCATCAAAATTATCATTTATGTGAAAACTTTGCCTTTAGTCTTTAACCTGAGAAGTTAAGCGGAGTATTTGCAACTGCATCCTACTGTACTAACTTTATTGATTTTGAAACTTGACTTCATCTATCAGTAATTGTGCTACTGTAATTGTTGTTCAACTCTGATTTGCGGAGGCCATGAGACTTTTTATTCATTCAACTTTGTTAGCATGGAATCTGGCATAGAAGTGCGATACAATTAGTTATACAGATGAAGATATTTTGCTCTATCAACCAAAAGTACAAAATCTAGTGTAAACTTCTCAGACGGACACAGTACTTGGAGTATATCTCCATTTTCTCCTTCATATGTTTAGCATCTCTTTAGCACCTTGTTTCATGTGGTTAATTATAAGATGTCTTAATCTTATTTTCCTTGTCATTTTTAATGTTTTTTAGCTGAGTAATTATAACTCCTTCGAAGGAGTTTTGTACTGCCGGCCTCACTTTGACCAGCTATTCAAAATGACAGGAAGTCTGGATAAGAGTTTCGAAGGTAGTTAAGATAGAGTTGGCATGCTGATTTTTCTTCTATTTCATTTTTCATCGCTACTCCTTCTAAAGCTAGTTTCTTCTTGTTTGTTATTTCTCTTTTTTAGGGGCTCCGAAAACTGTTAGGGAACGTTCTGCGGATCAGGTATTATTTGAACACTCTTCCTCTAGCATTTTACAGCATACATTTTTGTCCATTTCAGTTTGCCTGCTGATCTTATAATTAATTGCCTCGTATTTATCTCCCAGGGATCAAACAGTAAGGTTTCAAGTTTGTTTGGCGGAACTCAAGATAAATGTGTTGCTTGCAAGAAAACTGTTTATCCCCTGGAAAAGGTATTGAAAATTTCTTTTGTTGTGTAATGGTAACCAATCTGAAAAGCTGCAGGGTGCAGACTAAGACAGAACAGGTTATTTCAAAATACTTTAGTACAAATTTGAATTGCTGAGCTCTCTTTAGGAACCCATGGATTAGTGCCTGTGCCTCTAACTCGGCATATCTGAAGTGCTATTTTCTTCTTAGATCAAGCTTATAGATTAATGTCACTGCTGCTTTTATAGGTAGCAGTGGATGGCACTTCGTACCACAGGCCTTGTTTCAAATGCAGCCATGGAGGGTGCGTGATCAGTCCATCAAACTATGTAGCTCATGAGCATAGATTGTACTGTAGGCACCATCACACTCAACTCTTCAAGGAGAGAGGCAACTTCAGCCAAATGGAAGACCATGAGAAAAACTAAAGGGATGACTGAGAGCACAATATCACGAGCCTTGCCGTGAACTTTTTCATCTGAGTTTGAGTTTGAAACATAAAGGGTAATCGACTTTCAGTCGGGAGCTGGACCAGTTTGTTGTTCTGGTTCAAACATACAATTCAAGACTTATCACATATATCTATATATGACATCTTCATGAGAGTCAAGAGAAGAGTTTCCTCCATTTTGTGTTTATATGTCTATGGGTTTGTGCTTTAATGCCACCATTGACCAATACAATCTTTTTTTCTTCTTTACTAAACACATTGTAATTGCTGTTGTGCTTGTTCTGAAAATTCTCATGGATTTTTATGATGAGAGAGTTTACTTCCCCTAGTTGATAGTTAAATTTGGTACTTATGTTGGTCGGAGATAGTAGGATCCCGAAAGAGTAGTTTATGTGCACACAAATTGGTCTAGATGACCATTTATAAAAAAGAGACGATAGATAAACTCATTGTATATAAAGATGTGGTCTCGATCAATGAAGTAAGTGAAAATTATGAGAGATCAGAATTCAATTTTCAACTAAAAGACACAAAATGTTAGGTAATTTCTACTCATCTCGCACAAAGTTAATAAATTCTAGTATAATAGTCCATGTGAGCATTTTTTATCGGCGGACCAGTTCATCACTGTTACCATCATTATAAGGACAGGAGGGATAACCCCCTACTTTTTCCAGTGCAACAAAGATGGGTGAAATGATTGCTTGAAGTCAAAATTGGACAAGGCATTATTACTAGCAAATTACCTTTACTCAGTTGTGTCACCATATTCATTATAATCAGTCACAAAGAATGCTTTTTTATATATTTATATCCAACTAATGATTCTATAAAAATATATTGTTCTTTCCAGCTTCCAGCGGCCCTACTTTTTACACATACAATTATATTCTGCGTAAAAAGTACTGAGTTCAGATGAATCTATTAAATTACTAATGTGTGAAATGAGTATGACCATTAAATTATTGGTGTTCTAGTTATCAGACACAAGAGATGCAGGACACCAACTCCAGAAATCTGATTGGCCAATGTAGAATGAGTAGATAGGATTTTCATGAAGTATTGTGTTTGTTTGTGATGAATACATTAACTAGATCTTAGTGAGGCCCCATTCTTATTGGCAAATCAAAAGCATTATCATGAAGAGGTTCCCCATACATAGTATATGGAAAAGTAGGTCATGAGAGAAAACTCCACAAGACCATTTATTCTTTTTTCATTCGATGTACGACTCTTCAACACTTCATTTCACGTTTAAGACTGGACATCTAGTTCGAGCAATTCCAACATCAGTACACAATAATTTCTAATTGGGATGGATCTTGTTTTAATAATACGTAAAGAAATGAATTTGGGCTTAACTCAACTTCAAAAACTAGCGAGATTTCATGTCCAAGTCTATATAAGGAGAGCGCTTCAATCCGATGTGGAATTCTTAGACATATATCTTACTCAGACAATAATGCACGCATGCATATGATTCTTTTTGCTTGCAATTGGTATCTGTTTGTTCCCTTTTGTAGTTCCTTTTTTTACTTTCTTGGTGACTCGTACTTATAACCTTCAGATCGAAAGTGAGGGTGTTTATCATCCGAGTAACTCCTTCTCGTCCTTTTTAGCCTTTAATTTGATGTGTTCTTTCACCCACTCTCAAATTATTCTTTCTTTTGATCAGTTGCTATTAGGTTTAGTCTCTTTCTGTCTACATTGTCTTTCACATTTGTGCTGCCTTAAAAGGAATGATGCCAACCTTGCAACATTTTGATTTTATGAATTTCTACTGCGATCTCAAATTAACATTATAATAATAATTATATCCATAATCAAATACTTATGAATATTTAATAGATTTTTCATAATATCTATAAAGTTTGAGCAAAAATTATTAAGTTCATGTGAATCGGTAATCCATGATCCATCCCCCACAAACTCAAAATTCTGATGGAGAATTGTTACTCAAATAAATGTTCCAAGTCCATTAGATTTTATCAAATTAATAGTAGTACTTCAAGTACACAAATTTTGGTGCATACAACAAAGCCTACAGGCTACAATAATTCCAATTGAACAAATGCCTCCAAATGATTCAAAAATTAAAATGTGAGAAATATCTTCCTTCTTTTTTTTT